>JACJUY010001680.1:18166-31426 GCA_014220935.1 Platorchestia sp. MABIK | reverse complement strand
AATGAAGTATGTGCGCTGTTCCAGTGACTATAGAAGCCGCTTGATAAAAACCTACCTTCGAGTTTAAGCTTGGCAATTCATAATATGAACGACTAATTTTGTAGCAATTCAAAGTACCACATCATGTGTACGGATTGAAAGTTCATGTAATTAAACTCTAAAACTTTTTAGCTCTCCTTCATATCAAGTTTAGGGGCGAGCATCTGCATTACAGCATCAATGGATAATTTGCAGTTCTGCAGAATATTTTGTTACAGATCAGGGAGGTAGGTTTCGATTCGCAACTGCTGTATGCACACTGCAGTGATGGAGTGACTAAAGTTGTTACAGCACGGAAACCGTCGTCTTCTCTCGCACAGCATTTGGTGTTTTTAAGCAAGTGGCCAACGAAATTTTACTGAGATCTATACCTTAATTCCATTGCTCTCATGTCTCTCATTTAGAAGCTTTCTTTGTTAAGCAAATATTTAATTAATTACCATCAAAATGCATCAAATGCCTAACGCTAGTAATTCGGTCCCGCCTAATTTCTATTCACATTTGATTACTTTCATTAAATCGTTAATTATTTATAGTTTGAAACACAGAAGGCTGATGCTCTTACACTGCTCGCTTTCAATTCCTTCTGAATTAGCATCCAAATCTCTCAAACCTAAATGATGCATTACAGTGCATCACAAAACATTGCGCAGTCGCTCACTATTGATCAACTGCTAGCTGCAGTTGATCATCACCCCACAAGTCTTGTATTGATGTCTCCTATGACGCAGGCATTGTTGAAAAGTGGGGCGTACACGTTTCGTACATCTGGAACAATACAAAAGCGCCAGGTTGCAGTGCTCCTAGCGGTATTCAATTTTGGAAAAAATAATGAGACTCTAAGGTGAGTCATAATTGCCGTGGAGTAAATAGTTGGTGTCACGAATTAGAGTGACTGTTAATCGAAGAAAACTTCCGAACGTTAACGTGTAAGTTTTATCCTGAGATGGGAGGTGGCAATAAATATTTGATGATAACCCAATTTAGTTGACCCCATGCGACACGAGACGTCGGATTTTTCCAGACTCGAGCAGGTCAGACGAGAGCGCTGCGTGCGACAAACAAATGTTTAGTTACAGCAGCAGCGGTGCCGCTGTGGTGCGCTGGGCACCGTCTATGAAAGAATCTAAGCTGAGTTGAAATGATAGCTATATTATTTTGCCTCGGAGAGTGTGCATTTGTTTCCGTCGTCTTCACAGTTCTTCATCAATGATCTTTATCTGGAGGCTTTGCCCTCTAAGTTGCTTTAAAAGAGGATTTGTTACTTTTCGCGTTCTTAACGTATGAGTGCTACGACAGAAACGTATAAAAGAAACATATTTAGGAGGAATATCATCGTATACAGTGTTAATATTCATGTATTTACTAATATTTTTAACTTATATATTTAGGCCCGTCTATGAGCCAAGTATGAGTTAAGTTCAGTTATCGGTTTTGATAAAAATTTTACTCCCTCCGGGGGGAAATAATTGGTCCATATCAATGTTGTAGTCGGTCGGAAATATTTACTCCAAAACAATAATTGTAGACCTTTTAGAAAGAATACTTTAAAAACTAATGGTTGTAACACAAAGATAAAGTTTATTCTGTAACTCAGTACATAAAATTGCTTATGAATAAGCAACAGTGAATTGCGAAAAATTTTATTAAGATCAATAACAAAAGACAAACTTTACATTATTAACAAATGCATGAAATTGATAATGTCTCAACGAAAGAAACATATGAGCCACTATATTTACTCAGTACTTGTTAATTTATTCTTCTGTTTTTCTGAGATCTGAATTGAATTTGAAAGAATTTGTAGCACCTGGGTCTGCTACCTGCACCGTGTGGTTCCGTTAGGGCAACTGTGTGAGGCTCGAGCCTTACGTCTACTTGAGGTGTGTGCCCTGTTGGTCGGTTAGGGCTTGTGATCTACAGTATTAGCCTACTTCAGTGCCAGTCCTAAATTCGTTTCTGATTTGGTGATTGATTATTGACTACTGATTATTAGTCAGTTTAAGCCTCCCCATCCGCAACAAATGCGATCCAATGAGAGGAAGGAGGAAGGCACCATTTAGTATGGAGTTAAAGGAACGCGAAATCTATGCAGAAAGAGCATAGAAACAGTAAGTTGAGAAAGATGATGAAACAAGATCAAAGTTGAAGAAGAAAGTAGTAGGTGCTGAAAATACACGACTGCAGTGAACCGAAAAAAGTTGTTCCTTAACATAACAAAAACATTATATTTCAACAAAAAGAAAGCCTACCTAACTCACCGCTCGGGCCCTCACACATTTTTTCCCTGGGAGCGCCAATTTCCATAGATACAATAGTTGTATACCCTTGAGGGGTTCTACTTTAGTGTGCAACGGTGAAACACCAAGTAGAAGTTGGAACTATTTATTGACAAAACCTACATTAGTACATTGTATATTTACTGAACACTTGAATGACTTGATGAAATGTAGCCAAAATTAGGCCAGAAATAATTGACTTACATAGGGGTTTGATGGATGCAGAATTGAATTAATGTTATTAAGAGTACGTTGACATTGTAATAAATAAAATGTTAACGTAATTGCAGGACAAATTACAAGAAATAAATGAATTGAATGTATGAAGGAATAAATTATAATTGATACCCAACATTTGCTTTCTATTCAAGTGATAGAGGCAAACGTCAGGCAGTGTCGCGTTTTCATTTTAGTTGTACTTTCGACAGATGTTGAAGCCAGTAATTGTTGCCACCGTCAGCTAAAATGATAAGTTCCATTGAGTAACGCAAGGTAAGGAAATTGTTGTTCAATGTTGATTTCTATTTGCTTCAAAGCAATCTGTCTTTAATTAATTCATCAACGTTACGTGGTGCTTTTTGATGTTGAAGGGATTGGGTTGAACTGAAAAAGCCGAGGGGCTGTAGATTTCTCAAGAAGTGCCTGCAATACTGCTCTCCTCTCAGAATCTGTCAAATCTTTTGTCTGTTCGTTATATGTGCACTTTCTTTTAGTATCATCTTTATTTACCATACCCTGCGGGGAATTTAAGAACTATTAAATTTTAACTAAAAATGAAAAAGACAAAGTTATGTTGCCTTCTGCCCTACCATTTACAAAAGGTTAAAATTTGTGTTCTACACATTATGCACGAAGGTCTACTGTACTCAAAACAGAAGTTCGTTAAAAGACAACAAAATGCGGAGAGTTTTCTCGTGTTGCAAATATTTCCGACCGGAGCGAGTATTAATTAACTCCTCTGAATAAGAAAAATAATACCATATAAAACTGCAGCTAGTAGATGAAAAAAAGAATAAAAAATTTCTCAGGGTGGTCGTAACAATTTCAAATATATTGAATTGGAACGCCCCATCTAAAAAAAGTCAAAATACTGCTCTACAGAATTTCAAAACGAACGTTTTTGTGCAAGCGTTAGCATTTTATTAAGCTCTGAGGCAACTAACAGGCGCGAGGGGTACGCGCATCTGCGGATGCACGGCGTTTATTGTCCGGTGCTTGAATTTTTTGTGACGTGATGATGTGCGGAGCGGTGGCCGCCTGTCGCCCACTCCTCATCGACAAGAAATGAACGTCAGAGAGACTCTGCGTGACTTGAAAAACAAGAGAGGGAGCTCAGCAGTTTTCAAGTGAAGTTTCAGTGATGAAAGGGAAAAGTTTAGTTAGAAAGCGGGAGGTACGGTTAGCGTGAGATTAAAATCGGAAACTAAATTAAAATTCAGTTACAGTAGGAGAAACTAAGACTAACCATTAAATTAATATTCTGTTCTCGCTGCAGAGATTGCATGCAAAGAAGACGTACCCCGTATTAGCTACAAGACGAGAATTTTTTCAGAGGGAGGGAGAAACTGAGCCAGACGGGATCGCAGAAAATGATTTAGAAAATTGAAGTATCAATAACATTTTCACACGATATCGGTTACACGTAACGGCCCCCCAACCTAAGGAAGAGGGAGATGAGCAGAAAAGAAACACAAATACATTAACTATTTCAATATTAACGCGTTCACGGCGTTTCCTCGTTTGTTAACGGTTGGTTTGGTTAGGTTGTGAGTAGCGGAATAGGGAAATGGACTTTACTGCTCAAATAGATTTTTATTCTTCCTAAACAATATGAAAAATATAATTGTCTGATGGCATTTCACCTCGTATGACTGCAGTTATTTTTTAAAAAGGTCGCGAAACAGATGAAATTATCATTCATTTATACCGGTACGTGAATGAGCAGTTTACCTAGTGGTACAATAATGGCCCTATGCACAAGGAACGTGTTAGGCTCACTACAGTATCGTGTAACTAGTGTGACTGAGTAGCCAGGACAAGGGTTCTTTTTGGGAACCCGACTATTTTTGGCAGCACCAACAAAACCGATGCCCGACTTGAATGAAGAATGAAATTACATTGTGCAGACCAATAATTGATTATCAATTATTTACATCAAAGACGAGAATAAAATTGTTTTTTAAGAACTGTCAAATTTGGCGCATCGTGGTAGATCATGCCGACTAAAATGGTTATAATCTCTTTAAATGTATACACAGTTTCCCATGTCTTGCGTGTCCTTGTGAGCAGCCCCGCGTCACCAGAGGAACGCGCCCCAGGTTTAGGAACCATGAAGGGAAGAGTATCACAGAGGAGCGCTACGTCCCTAAGGTACACCGACACGAGGACGGACACTATCAGGGTACTAACTTAATTAAGACCTTATCTGCGTGGCGCGAGGTGATTCTTCACTTCTGCCGAAGAGGGCAATAAGCTCCGAAATTAAGACCTTTTCCGCGTGGCGCGAGGTGGGTTTTCACTCCTGCCGAAGAGGTCAATGAGCTCCGAAATATACAGAACTACACAGACTTGAAACGCTGGCTTTTCTATTGAAGGAAGTTGATGTAACTGGAACTGGAGCGTAATTAGGCGGCAGTGAGGCTCTCATCATTCCTAGGGTTATTGAACTGCCAGTATCGCATTAGAAATCAGAACATATTAGCATTGAAAATTGATCATTAGGAAGCACAGGCTCCCACGCACTTTGTTTCTACAATTTTAGTTTGATGCGATTGAAAAGAGATAGCGGAGTCACTAGCGAGGTATAACTCTTTAATTAATCTATCAAATGGAAGCATCATCGAAGATTAGTTCGGGAAGCTCTACAGCCTACATGATTTATGGGCTGCGAGCATGACGGACGGATACAAATTGCAATTATTATTAACATAAATGCCTATCCCCTTATCTGATATAAACGATTTCCAATGTGGCACAATTCCCTGCGTAGGACTACCGCAGCCCAAGTTGCCATTCGACCATCCCACTCCCTATGCTAAAATTTCAGTACAGCAGAGGCTCTCCGTGCGTGTGCCAGATAGCAGAATATCTAACTCTTTAGGATTATAAGTATTACAAGAGTTAGTTCGAGACTCCCTGCCTGCATCAATGTCGCTCTCAATAGAGAAAAAAGAAGGGTTCATTTTGAATGAACAATTACACAAAAAATTTATACACAAAGTGTTCACACGCAAGCGACTCTACCCATAGCAACGTCAAGTCAATAAAGCAAAGGAGGAAATGGGAAAAAAACTGTTGCGACGAAAGCATGAAACATGAAAGACGCTGAGTGAGCACAAAAGATGGCAGTCTTGTAAGGCTATCTATACCTGAATATCACTCTGGAGGGATCAGAGCCCATATCAAACGACAGATGAGGCACAAAACAACGTACGGTTCAGTTCCTGACCCTAGCCTTCACTTCCTAAAGTGTTTAAGAAGCGAGTGTAGAGAATAGGCAGCCACGAAAACTTTTGGAAAAAATCGAAGCTTCCGAAACAGTTTGGGATTAAATTTTGAAGAATTTCTAATCCGCACAACGATCACCTAATAACCATTTGCCGTAGAATAATATAAAGGAGGATTTGGTTGATAAATTTTAAGTTTGTTTAGGCTTCCCCAATCACATTAAATGTATTATCAAGAAAGAAATGAGGAAGGTACCGTTAAGGGAACGGTGAATTAATGCTCACGTGTGTCCACACACAGTACTCCTTATGCATAAAAACAGCGAGATTGAAAGATGTTTTTGAAACACGACAAAAGTTTGAGAAGAAAATAATAAATGCCGAAAAAGGACAGCAGTGTCGTGAAAACGATGGTGCGATGCAAAACAAAGAAACCTATTTCAACAAATGGATAACCTGCCTAACTTTCAGCTAGGGATCTATCTTCCCTCTAGCAGCGCCAATTCCCATAGATGCATTAGTTGTATCCCTCTGAGGGATTTCACAAAAGGGAGAAACATCGATTGAATATTTCCAATCTGATGTCTCTCAGAAATTAGACGCGCGCTTAAACCTGAAATGGCGCTACGAACGCAGCTTCTGTGATAAAATTTCCCAATAAGAAAAATTAAGTGAGCGTGCCAAACATCGATCTGTGTATCGGGGATAATTTGAATATTTCTCATGAGAGTAGTAAAATCATCATGTTCATTTTTTTACCACTTAAATATTTAGAGCCTTCCAACTGTTTTATTTTGATCTCCATCAACGTACAGTAAATGCTACAATAAAAGTTTTGACGCATCAGTTGAGACACCAATACAAGTCGTAAAAGGCGACGAAAGATAATTGCCGAGATATTTACAAACATCTAAGTTTCATTCACGGACATCATATCAGAATTAAAAAATTACATAATTTCAACCAGAAACCGCATTCCTGCATTCTCGTATAGTTTGTCATCATCGTCTTAACGTTCATTTAATTGAGCCGCCAGTCGAGACGTAGGCTCGTGGCACAAACGGCTGCAGTGATGGCATGAAGCAGTGGTGGATGGCAGAAGCAGTTGTGGTTGACACGAAGATGACACGAAGCAGTAGTGGATGACACGGGGCAGCAGTGGATGACACGAAGATGACACGAAGCAGTAGTGGTTGACACAAAGATGACATGAAACAGCAGTGGATGACACGAAGATGACACGAAGCAGTAGTGGATGACACGAGGCAGCAGTGGATGACACGAAGATGACACGAAGCAGTAGTGGATGACACGAGGCAGCAGTGGTTGACACTAAGATGACACGAAGCAGTAGTGGATGACACGAAGCATCAGTGGATGACACAAAGCAACAGTGGATGACACAAAACAACCTCGAAACTAAGAGCTCGGGCGCCGGCAGCTGTGCANATAAGCATGTGGAACACGAGGATTACAAGTTTTGTATTTCTAACTAAATCATTTTAACGTAACGATCATTAGTTGATAAGCATTTAGTTTGACGAAACATCAAAGCAGATCGAGTTGTTGGCATACATTCTAGTTTGATGCAAGCCTCCTGAAGTTTTCCGTACTTAAAACACTGCGTACGTGGTACGAAATTTTTAAAATAGCCAGTATTCTGAGAAAATAACATGGAAATTGCTCATAAACTGTTAGTTTTGTGCTCGTACACTACATGACATCAGTGCGTCAACATTCAAAATTACGAACACAATACAACCAACGAGTACAGTAAAATTCCGTTCAGTGTTGTGCGACTTGAATTCTTATGTACCTACATAAAGATATCATTTGTATACAGAACAGCTCAGGGAATAAATTTCCCGTATTCTGAGCGATAGCAATTCCACATACCACAACAATACAATATTACCACAATTACATCCAATTCCATATTTCCACATCAAAGATGTTCAAACAGAGCAAGGATGAATGCATCACTGACGATGAAGTTAAGGGAACGCGGAATCTGAACACAAGGAGTGTTCTTGCGTAAGATCACCCGCGCTCCAGGAAGTTGAGGAAGAAGATTAAGAAAAAAGATATAAGTTGATGAAGAAAGCAATGGTCGCTAGAAAACAGGACAGCAGTGAACCGAAACAAAGATTCTCAACAAAACGAAAAACATTTAATTTCAACAACAAAACCTACCTAGCTCTCAGCTCGGGACCTCACATTTCCCTCCTGGGAGCGGTAGTTCCTATAGATACAATAGTTAGTTGTATTCCCTTGAGGGCAGAGCTCCAACTTTACCGGAGGAAAACTGTCATAGCGTCCTGAGTCCTGACATTAATTACAAGGCATTTGAAAACCCAATGAATGATGTGACTTCTTTCAACTTGAATAGAATATAACACGCTAGTGTGAAAAATCGAGTTTGCTCTCTGCTCTCACAGGGCCACTAGATGGCATAAGCAGAATTCAGAGATTCCCGGCGCACAGCCTTGCCTCCTCACCCATGGACTACATGGAGTGAACTGGTAGCTGTTAGCCACGGAGCTCAAAATAAGGCACGGCTTCGAAATACGAGTTCCACGTTCACATTAAAATTTCAAGCTATACTGAACGGTAATTTCAAATAATTACAGTATTAGCTTTATTTAGATATCGCTACTCACCAGAGGTCGGTCTCAGGGATTACTAGCTTCTCTCACTAGAAAGCGAAGAAGAAAAAGAAGAATAAATGATAGGTGTCTCGGATTCCCAAAATAAACATTCTTCATTACTGCCACTACAATCCTACAATCCTACCGGTTCCTATTTTCTTTACTCTTTCGGTGTCTCGTAACCCAGGTAACCATCAAGTTCGCACTGCACTGCTTAATTTTAATTAGAATTTGTGAAACATGAGTTAGTCCCCGTTAGTCGCATAGTTCCCGTTTAGCGTCTGTTCTTTGTAGGCAACATTGTAGTCGACACCTCAAGGAGCCTGTTCGGTAGCTGATGCCTGATCGCTGTTAGTCCTACTTGCTTCTTCTTCGAGCTTCGGTAGTGCAACCCAATCGTAATAGTCTTCTAAAATTATTTATTCTGGGGACGAGATCTAAATTTAATGGATGTGACTTCTATGCAAGAAATTCAGTGTACTCAATTATTTGTGCGAACGTGATACCATTTATCTGTACTATCAAAGTCCTTTAATGTAATGCGTGTTAAATCCCGAATCGTTTAGAAGTATAATGGGTGGCTAGAACTCTTAACAGATGTAGCAAATGTAATTAGGTCAGCCCTTGTATTGAACAAGAGACCTAGACTCCAACAATAGGTCTGCCTCACTTGAAACTAGGCATTTCTCATCCTCGTGCAAGTTTTGATGATTGTGCGACTGTTACAAGTAGCAACAGAGTAAGCGCAGAAGAACATCAATTCCCAAAGGCACCGGAAGCACTTTCCCTTCTTCCGGAGCGCAGTTCTACAGCACAACTTTTCCACCAAGAAACTTCGAAAATTAAACGTTGCATACTCCTTTTGGGATTCATCCATTAAATTCGAAAGAATTTCCTCCCGAAGAACGCTTCACACATCAGTTTGAATACCATTCTTTAATTTCAGGATCGGAACATGTAACACTGTCCCGAGGGAAGATGGAGGGCTGCAAGCATAAGCGCAATGATTAACTGATCATAAGTTAGTTTCAGCATCCTTTACCACAATGAATATATTCAAAGAAAGGAAGGAAGAAGGCATCAATTAGTAGGAAGTTATGGAACGTGGAACCTATGCACAGGTTGAGCGCATAGAAACAGTTGAGAAGGAAGTAAGGGAAACGAGATAAAAGTTGAAGTAAGTCAGAAGTGCTGAAAAGCATGGCAACAGTGAATCGAAAATGTTCTTTAACACAATAAAAAATATTTCATTTTAACACAAACAAAACATTTAAAAAAACTTTTAGCTCGGGGCCTCACATCTTCCCCCTAGGAGTGCTTGTTCCCATGGATGCACTAGTGGTCTCCCTCAGAGGGGGAGCATCAGCTCAGTAGCTCTGTAAGTCCGCTCACACGACAAAGTAAACAAATACAGCAACTCTCAACGAGTGACAGCTCTGAGTCACCGGCTCTTTGACTTTTATGATGAATAAAAATAATTACTTCGGGACATAATGCAGGCTAACAGTTGACCTATGTCGCTTATACGATGAAGAAAAAGCTATCTGACACTTGATTTTCCTGCTCGCTGCAACTAAAAAATAATTTATTCATGACTTTTTATAGCAAGAGTTTATGTAGTCGAATGAATAATAGAAATCGTCAAAGTAATGTTTTACTCGCAGTGTATTTTGCACACCACATTACTGAGGACGGACAAATTAAACTATAACAAGTTTAAATTCTTTTTAAAAAAGCACTTTGTGCTCAGTTTTTAAGAATTTTAAATCTAGGCCTCGCACTTTCTCAAATTGTAACTAATTTTCCAAATTATGAAATCGTGATTATTTACTTGCCCAAACGTAAAGAATAGCTTCTTCAGTTTTGATAACCCATATTATTGCAGAGCCGGACCTTTGTGCCTGTTAGGTTTTTAATTTCCTTAACACTTGAATGTCTGAGAAGACCTAACTGTCCTCTTCCAAAAATACCCGTAATAGAATGTGTATCTTGCTAAATTTGTATCGTAATGATTCTGTGAAGTCCGGGTTTAAGCACAAAATTGCTGCCATTTAATAAAGATCCAACTAGAGTTGCAAACACGATGATGCATTTTGACACTTCAGCGAATGTTCCTGCTCGAGTTTTACTTTCTGTTTTATTGGTGTGATGCAGGCAGAGAACGAACCAAATTAGATTAAATGTGTTTCAGCCTCCCTAACCGCGACAAAGATGTTCTAAAGAGAGGAAGGGTGAAGGGACCATTTAGTACGGACTTAAGGGAACGCAGAATCTATGCAGAAGTTGCGTAGAAACAGTAAGTTGAGAAAGAAGTTCATGAAACAAGATAGAAGTTGAAATTGAAAGATGTACGTGCTGAAAAAGAGGACAGTAGTAAACCGAGAAAAAATTGGTTCGTAACAAAAAAAAAATTTATTTCTACAAAAAGAAGGCCTAGCTAACCTTTAGCTTCGGATCTCAAATAAACCCCTTAGAAAGAACAAAAACTGAGTGAGTTAATCTACTGAATAATTTTCTGAATCCTTCTACCTAAGGGTTCGTTGCCTAAGAACAGATCTCTCAATTTACGAGACAACACCGTTGTCTAGCGTCATACCCAAAACAGTGATCAATTAGAGCTATGAAATGTGACGCAATTTTAGATAAGGAAATAATAAGGAATATTCATAGAGGAGAACAGTAGCATGGCAGAACATGAACAGAGAACGCTAGCCTATCATACAGAGTTCAGTGTCGTGAGCATCAGAGTAAAAAAAATTTTTCAATGCAGGAGGGTAGCAGTTGAAGGGAAGTGTATTATTTTAAAATGAGAGGCTTTCCAGGGTCCTCTCTGTAGAGTTTCCATCGCCATAGTATTAAAACTCATGGCTTATAGAACTCCATTTCTACATGTTGCCATGCAAGTGAGTTAGCACTCGCCTCCCAGGTGAACAAAGTGGGTACTGACATGATCGGGGTGACATTAGTCATAGCTTCCAGACAAAGAAATTCAACAATTGAAATTACCAATCGCTTACAACATGTATAGCTGACAACACGGTTGATAACTTAGTTTCCTTTTCAGGCGAACGGAACTCAACAATCGTGCGACTGAGCCACGACTGATACACACACTTCCACGACTGATTCACACTAAACAAACGGCTACATCGCTGGAAAACTGAGTAATTATACCCCATGAGGCTTCAATGGAGCTGGTTAATTAAAGGACTTCTAATATTCCTACAGTTATAATTCCTGTGAGGCAGCACTATGTGCGTCCTTTTGACGTTCGTTTCATGTTAGAGTTCAATTTATTATACAAATCTGTTCGAGCGTGACTGGAATTATTTTGCTTACAAAAGCTTCAAACGCCTTATTCGATCTAGGAATCTACAAGACTAAAAGATAATTGGCAACCGAGTTGTTAAAAATTTCATCAGGCTTTGATGATTGCTGTCGATGAAGCAGCGTACAGTATTTCGAATTATACACTTAATTAATCGCTTTTTACTGTACCCTGTTGACATGAATCACAATTCCATCTTGTGTTTATCAGAAGCGAAGGAGGCACACTCGTCTCACAAGTTTATTGTCTCGATGCTTCCTAAGTCCTTTGAAACATTTTCCTTAGAATATCAAGAAACAAGGAGACAGCTCGCGTTCAGAACACGTTAAGCGAGAGACTTAATACTTCGTAATCATCCAATATCTTGTATGTAAACAAGTGATTACTGCAGCTCACGATCTGAAGCACAGCTCCCGGGAACCGGTGCGGGCAAACAAGTCAGGCACCAAGTGGGCGAGGTGGAGTGCGCGTCTACGGGGCGGCGGCGATGCCACAGCTCCTCCAGCGCGGGCCGCTGGGGAGCTCTACGGCAAGCGGCGGTGGGAAGCGTCACGGTGAGCAAAGGCGTCAAACGCAGGTCAGGATGCAATACAAGCTCATCCAGCGACAGTTCGCAACTCTGACGTTGCTTGAATTACTCAAATTTGAAAGGTGCCGACATTGTCTCTGTAAAAATGTAAGCAAATAAATTTTGTGCGTAAGAATGTCGGTTTGAAATTAACTTTTTGAAAATTAGATGACAAACGAAAACTAGTACGTAAAATTTTCGAACGTAAGAAGCCCTGGTGTCACCTTTTATTTTCGCGAACCCCACCCCCAGCTGAAAAACTAGACTTTCATATAACACTAATGCGGAGTAGGTACTTTGGAGCGATTCAATTCTACAGCAATGCAAACACGAAATCGATTTCTCTAATTAAACGTACGCTCTTTATCGGAGGCATGTCATGAAGAAATGAGTTAAACGGAAATAAGATTTTTAGATACATTTGAAGACGTACACGAAAGAATGAAAAAGGAATTTCGTCGACCAATTGAACCAATTTAGAATTTACGCCATGTTACACTGAATAATGCGTTGAACATTTCTTGTCACAGTTTGGAACGCGTATCAGTGAATAATAGAAAAAACATTTACTGTACACTTTTATACAAACCAAATTAACCATGAGCACAAGTTTTTGCAAGCAAGTTTTTTATGATTTGCAAGCTTGAAAAGATCAGTTTAGTATCTTGTCTGATCTTCACCTCTCTATCCTTATTCAAGTCCTGTTCAAGTCTCTAAAACTTTCCAGTCACTTCATTTCCAACATCTTCTACACTTCAGAACATGCATTCATTTCCAGTTTTCTAGCTCATCGATAAAGTTCTGCTTCTCGTTATCTACCTTCTCTGGTGCATGTTGCCTGAACACGAGCCTGGTAAACGTTGAGATCTGCCGTGATCGAATGACGCTTGGACCAGAAGTAAACATTTCTTTCTTTCGACCTTCAATGGTTTCTTCGCTGCATGAAATGTCA
>JACJUY010001680.1:0-13194 GCA_014220935.1 Platorchestia sp. MABIK | reverse complement strand
ACTAAACAACAATTTTAGAACACTAAAAACATAGTTCAAAAACTATCACAAAAAATAACTCATAATCAGGGGATTTTAACTCGATTTATGGAGAAATAAGTCTTAGGAGCGAATTTCGTGGATTTTCATGCAATTTCTGACATGGATCATTAGATATGCACATGTCAAGAGCGCACCAGCCTGACGAGCCAGCAACAAAAGCTCAACCAGCGAGGAGAAGAAAGTCAGACCACGACACGGGAGGCAGGCAAGAGCTTTTCATGAGAACATTTGAATTGGACGAAGACTGCATTAAAATGCTAACTGCTGCCACGTTGCTAAAATTTGTGATTTTTACGGATGAAGACATCGCTAAAAATAAGAATTTTCGGCGAGAAGGTATGGACGAAAGTAGAGCGATTCTGCGAAATTCATTCCAGGGTAGACTGGTTAATGCACCAGGATGCGCGGTGAACCTCTGTTACTTGTTTTAGACTGGACTTCAAAATGTTCTAATATACGTATAAGTGCAAGGCTCTTAGAAATTACAAGATGCATCTATGCAATTAGTTATTATGAATCGAAACTCTAATGTCGTCCTTCCTGTAAAATTATCAATCAAAAATTGTACCAACTCATCCTTAGTCATTTATTGTGCTCAGCCAAAACAAACAAAAAAAAATATTGCACCAAACAAAGACTTTTTACACTAACGTATTTCAACTTATAAATATCACGAATATGCAAAATCTCGCATTAGTAAAAATTGAAGGTACAAATCGGACAATAGACGAAAGTTGTACTTATAGAAACAGCTCATCAAAATTCTGATTTACTTCAACTGAAGCAGAACGTCTCCTCAGTTTGCACATCCGAAGACAAAATTCGATCACCGCTTTTTTCTACGTAGTTTAAATACTACAACACATTCTAGAAGATGTTCTCTTAACACCACACTGTACCGGGAGTCCCACAAAAATGTCCCCGATATTTTAATTGATTATGTCTCCGTTTTAAATAAACATATTTGAATTTATTTTTTCACAATGCAGTAAATTTTTTTTCCTTTTCGAATAATTCAAGTTTTTTGAAAATTGGTTGAATAACCACTTTAAGTTGATCGATTTACTGAAAGGGGCAGAAAAACTAATTGCTCAAAGGAAAAGTTTTTAAAAAAAATCGATATTCTTTCTTATTTTGTACTTCCCAAAAAACCGAACAAACAAAAAATTAAAAGAGTAACAAATCATTACCTTAAATAACGTTTAAATAGTAAAGTAGTTTAGGATCCTTCGAAATGCACTCCATTTCTCTCAAGGCAAGTATTACTTCTAGCCACCATTGAACGAAGAGTTTTGCGGATTGTTTCACAGTTTTCTTTCAGTTCTTGAAACACTTCTTCAATTCGTTGCCGAAGAATTATTAATGATGGAGGTGATACATACTTGGTGGTATGTAGGATACATCCTTGTGAAATGATTTTTACCAGTAGGTACTGTGAAAGGAAGAAGAACACCAGTGTGGTTTTCAAAACTATTCCTTTGAACAATTAGTTTTTCTACCCCCTTCAGTAAATCGATCACCGCAAAGTGGGTATTCAACTGATTTAAAACAAACGCAAATTGTTCGAACAGAAAACAAAATTTACTACATTGTGAAAAATGACAATTCAAGTATGTTAATTTAAAACGGAGTTATAATCATTTAAAACGGAGTTATAATCATTTAAAAAGTCGGGGACATTCTTGTGGGACACCCGGTACATCAAGTACGAGGGTTAGTCAAAAAGTTCTCAGACAAATGCCATAATTTTGAACTGAAAGAGATTTAAAAGCTTTTACATGTTGAAACCTGTCCTTAGAGCTTCCTTGATAACTTGCAGCTGTCTCATCAGTCTATGTCAGGTCAGCATCGAGAGAGGTTGCATCTCAAAATAGTAATTTTCAACCCTTCAAATGGCAAATTTTGAGATCAGAGCTAACATCAAATTTTTACCTAAACTAAATTTAAAACCTATTAAGATCATCGAAGATTTACAGCAGGTTTTTGGAGACTCTGCACCATGTAGAGCAGTCGTTTATGATTGGATTAAACACTTTATAGAGGAAAGAATCCGACTTGATGACGACCCACGAGGAGGCAGACCCACCACAGCAACAAATGGAGAAAACAAATCTCTTGTTCAGAACCTAGTGGAACAAGCCCCCCCAATTCTATCAGGTAGGCATTTACAGGTGGAAACATAGATTAAAAAAGTGTATAGACAACAATGGAGCTTATGTAGAAAAATAAAAGTAATGAGTTGTTAAATAAAGAAATTATGGCATTTGTCTGAGAACTTTTTGACAACCCTTCGTATGTTCTTTCAATATTCTAAACCACATTGTACATGACGTATAGTTCATATCGACTCAATTTGATCTCACATTAAAATAAGACATCATAGGACATTTTACCAGTCAAGGAAGAGGTATCAGTAAATTTTGTCTTCGTGTAAACGCGGCGCATAACTTATGCAATGAAAACATAAACAACTCAAAGCCAGAATTGTTGCATTCTCATTGAAAAACGCTTAGATAATTTTTCACGTAAACAAATTGTACCTGAAATGTAACTCAATCAGACGCATGTTTTCAGGAGTCAACAAGAAAATGGATATTTAAAACAATACTCAGATATCTTTTCCCAGTTCAGGAGCATCGAAGTCAGAAGAAAAACGTTCCTCGCACATAAAATTGCTCACCTCCAGTTGGGCAGGGATGAAAAACACAGTGTCGATAAATGAGGTTTAATTATGAATTGAGAGCGTTCCAATAGAAGAAAATATTTTAATAGACATTGAATTTGCTTACTTCCCCAGAGATACTCTACACGTTTAGAAATTCAAAGTTATTTATGACTGAATCGCATAATAGTATAGATGCACCAATGTGTTGACTCTTAAATTGGAGAAAAGGCTACGGGAAAAACTAACAAGCAGAACGAATTGAACGACGATATTAATTTTCCTGCCTCTGACTGAATTGTGTATTGCGAGTAATTGCCTTGAAATGCCTTAGAAATCAAATGCACAACATATATTTATCCATCCTCAGTGCTAAAAGAGCTTGACCACTGTAGCTATATAGATTGTCATCGCGTTCATACAACTTGCAGTGAGGAGGAGGTCTGGCACTCACTGGGCAGGAGTTTGAGCTGCACGAGCTGCAGGAGGTGAGGAGGGTTGCTGGGCGCCAGGCTGAAGTTGAAGGGCGGCCCGTGGCCCAGCGCCCACACGTCCCTGTCAGTCGCTCGCACCACTCCTACCTGGAGGCACCAAAGTGAGAAATCACTCAGGGTTTTAAATTATTTGTTAATAGATTTAATGACAAATTGCTCTTCAGGAATCCGAAAGTTTCAACTTGAGTTTATAAATAAGCTTGAAAGCCTTGCTGGATGAGAATTGTCACTTGTTATAGACCCGGAGGGACCGTGGCTGGCTAAAACAACTCTCACGCTTGCGAAGATCCCACTGCTCTGAAGGATGGCGACGACAAGAGACAAAGATCACGAGCTATTGTCTTCAGGCTTACCGACAAAGAAAAGAACAAACACCCACGCGAATAAACCCGAGGAATGAGCAAACATCAGGCCTAGGTCACCCTCAACAAAATCTCACAGACAATGCTGCACGCTCGGCTTTGAATAACTTCTATTTTTTCAGAAATGCTGCTTCTCTCAGGAACGCTAATTAGGGCAGTACTAGTGCCAGGAGTCCTAAAAAATGCCGTTTCAGACCCTGGATCCCGCACTACCTCTTAATTCCATTTTCAACCCAAGAATTTTTCCAAATCCCGAGAAAATTCACAAGAAAAATTTCACTGGAGACGCATCGGGCTTTCTTTGCTTTTTATTAAGAACTTAACAGAAACGTTTTCGAATTTCTTATTCTGAATGCATTAAACTTAGATAAAAGATGAGTTGAATCAGTATATGCAGATCGAGCACATTATTGAGTCACTACTCTTGAGAAGGATCAGTAAAGCGCTAAGGGATGGAAGTCACTGAATTAATATCAGCAAGTACAGAGGAAAATATTTTCCCTCTTACCTGGGAGAAACGAGGGAACTCATCACTTCAGATCCAATTAAGTAGTCAGAGAAACAGTCGCATAAAGTTGTAATTTGAAAGTAAATCATTAACGGGAATCTGGAGAAAGTGGTACCATAATTTAACAGCACTTCGAAAGGGGAATTTTACGTAGTTAATTACATTGTAATAATATTCAGAGAAAAATCATAGTTGACTGGAAACAGCCTTTTTTGCTCGTAATAAAATAAGTTCAAAGATAACAATCTCTAGAATACTCGGGCAGCAATTTTGGCATAGCTAAAAAGTTATTAAGAACGTCATATGAATAAATGTTAACGTTTTCCATTTCATCGGAATTCAACAAGCATCAGAACAGATTGCTATTAAAAACAGTTGTTTGCTCAGAGTCCAATCATCTCAGCAAGGCTTTGAGGCTCACAATTCCTAACATCGCTGTTATCTTTGTTGCCGATGAAAGAAATCGCCAAAATCGACGGCGCCATTGACAATGTACAATTAACTTATACATCAATCGTACAGAAATGAGAGACAGTAGGATCAACTCTATCACTTTCTCTGTTTAGGAAGTTCATACATTATTATAATCGCTGAAGTCGAAGGGATATAATGAATTCAATTTGCTGAAGACTGCGAGAAAATATTCATCGCTCTGAAATGGCCTGACGCGTCTCCGTTCCGCCGCTAAGGCGCGTTAAGCTTTAAAAAAAAAGTCGGACCTTGATCTGAATGAATAAACTGTCGAGATAAAGTAAGCGCAATAGATCTCGTTAGAAAAAACTGAGGATGATTCTCATTAAGAGGGACTCACTCTGAAGCTAATTTCGGACGCCTCTGATCCATGGAAGATGTTAGAATACATTGTTGAAAACTTGGACATGAGAGCGTAAAAAGAGGCGCACAGCTAAAAAGACTCTCTTATTTGAATTAAAAATGTCTATTCAAGGAAGAATTTTCTGGTAGTTGCCAAAGGTCTATCATAATGTTGCTTGCCCGTAGCGCGTGATAAAATATGCAAAGTTGGATTGTCAATTTGTGCTATGTTGCCCACCCAGAAATTAGACCAGAACACTTCGATCAGTAAGTGACATCTCCCAAACTTTAGTCGTTCTGCATCATGGCTGCGCTTGATAGCTTTGAACGTATGAGATCTACAGGTTGGCTGTCCAGTGTTCGAATATTCAGGTCTGGTGCCTCAGTTTCATCTGAGGAAATCATTCTTCATTTTGACAAGAATCTATCTCCACACACTGCGTGAATTAACAACACCATGATTTGACTCCTTGTTCTTTAATCTTTTATTCGTGAGCACTAACTACTTACAGATCCCTTCAGTGAGACAGAGATATTATGCTGTCAGAATATAGTTCCTTGATAAAATATTCCATAGATGAAGCCAGTACTGTAGTTCAGATTGGAAGCTATTTACAGAGTGGAGCTTTCATATTTTCTTTTTTTTTTGGCAAATTAGCTTCGATAAGTTAGCAATGCGGGGACATAAAACTCAATTGAACATGAAGGATTATCATATTATACTGCTACGTTATGTTTTAGACCGATGCAGAAATAAAATCTAGCAGTCATTAGCACCAGGTGTTTCAAAAAGGAAAGCTAGACACCGAAGGCGTCAGAAGTTCCACAGACCTAACGTTCAAGCAAGTCATGAATTAGGTTACCGAGAAAGCGTTCTCAGAACTACTGTCCACACACCGACGTTGCGGCACGCGGACTTGCACGAGACAACTTGCCTTTGTAGCCTCGCTTTCCTCGGTGACATGTAGAACAGATGGACTGACCACCACGTCCGGCGGACAGTCATTTACGTCCTTCAAAGTCAAAGTGACCGTGGCTGTGGAAGACAGCGGCGGCACGCCTCTGTCCACTACGATGACCTTAATGGTGGTCACTCCGCTGGATGATACGTGGTCTGCCTCACGGTCCAGATGGGAGACTACGCGCACAGTCCCGCTCTGGTCCACTTGCAGGCTGCCGTCCCACTTGCCGTCTAGATGGTAGTCGATCTTTTGGGTGCCCACCTTCAGTGTAGGTCGAAAGCAATATAAATCCATCTCTCATAATGCTCTCAGTGTAGAAGTGTATCCATGGAAGAGAGAAATAAAAAGCTGGCGAGCACGCTGCAATAAACTTACTGTGATATTATCGAGTCATATTTTGTATCTTGGAAACATAATTCCAGCTGCAAACACTAGAATCATAAGTTATTCTAAAAGAAAACAGCCACCATGATAGTTGTGTGTACATCGCGCTTGACAAAGTTCTAAAAAATCTGTGACAGGGGCTAGCAAGCGCTTCAAAGTTGTATAAACGAAAACATTCCGAGAAAGTTTTGTCCAGATTCCATTAGTTAATAGAATGGTTATTCTGGTAAGAAACGCAAGGTAAATGTAATCACGCTTTCTTGCATGCGATTGAAAGGCAACATTAAAGACTAAGTTTTGAAGGCCAAGCAGGCGGGAGAAAGAAATACTGCAGTAAAAATCAGTTTAGAACAAAGAACCAATGATTGAAAAGGACAGTGAACATTATACTTATTGCTTGACTGTTGGAGGATCTGCTGCTGGTTTTATTTAGAACAGTTTCACAGTCGCTGATAAGATGTTGGAAGAAAGTAATTCTAACATAGAATATTTCATTTTTTGAAGCCGACAGTATTCAACGTCAGTTTCGTGAAAGCAAAAATTTATGATAACAATTTACTGGAAAATGGCATTCCTAGAGAAGACTCTTACATAGAATTTTTTTAATTTAATGGAATGAGCAAGCGTATTTGGCGACTTTTGCAACAAAGTTTAAAAACCCTTAAGCAAAACCGATGCATCCACCAAATTTGTAGTTTTCGATTGAGTATATTTCCACGAGTGATAAGTGAAGTATGTTAATAATATAACTCAATCTACTCCAGTTATCCTTGCCAAATTTTCACAGAAGCGGGAAAAATTGAAGATGGCAGGTTTTGCGATATGTTCGAAACGGTTCCTGAACAAAAATGAAACGCGGTTTTCAGTCGCTGCAGTGAAACGTAGAATCAAGTAGTCCATAGCAGAGAAATATTACCCATTATATACACGCATGAGTTCAACAACTGTGCATATTCACAAAGTTTCAGCTGTGGTCGGCAACAGCTCGATGCGACAAATCAAAACAGATAATGGATCGAAGACGCTAATAAATGGGGCCGGTCGCACGAAATGCCAGTTTCCCTCACTCACGTAAGAGAAGTAAACACGTGACAGTTTCTACTGACGCATTGTAAAATAACCCTTGCCCTACTGTGAAACTAAAACTATTCGAGATTCTTGCAGCTTGGTTTGCTTGCTCTTAGCGCTAACTTCATAACAAATACTGATTGTTCTCAAAAGATCAGCATTGATTCAAGCATTTTTTTACTCATGCTTAGTTCTCATGAAGTACTGGTCACTGAAAGGATTGCCACAACGCGGGCAGTCCCGGGACAAACCTGGGGTTTGTGCTTATTACGTCACAGATACCGTGGTAGACACAAACTTTAATTTTATTCGTACCTAATCAAGGTTAGTTGATGGCACTTTCGAATTAATTTTCCGCTTATTTAAAAAATGAATGTTGACAAATTGAAGTTGAATCTTAAATTTCAGTTCAACTCTACACAGTTAAAGGGTAAAGAAGACGAAGTATAATATGTGTCAAATTCAGTTAAGTGTAGAAACTGGACAGAATGCCTCTGTAAAAATATTGGTGGAAATTTTCAATTTAAATTAAACGAGATGCGACTTTCATCAAACTCCACGGAAGTTACAACCAGTATTTAATTTACTCCTTCCCCTAACGTTAATCACGTGTACAAATTGAGAGTCCAGAAAAAAAAACATTTTGTTTCCTTATTCAAAAGTCACTCATGATGTAATATACTTACTGCGGTAAAGAACTGAGATTCCTAAAGGATAATTGTATATCAATAAAATTTTAAGCTCTCAGAATAATTTTCGAACCAGTACGGAATTCCTTGCAGAGTTGCAGTGCAACGCCCTCTTCTTCATAAATATTGAACCACAAATTGTAGAGTTCTCTCCTCAGAGAAGATACATGTGGCAGAGACGTCACTTCCTAAAATGACAATATTGCGAAGTCCATTAGGTGATATCCCGGCTGCAGGAAGGCGATAACTTTTGTTGAAAAAACTACAAAAATATACCTGTTTAATTTAAAAATTAATTGCGCCAACTAGACCACCTTCCTGAATTAATGGGCTGTGCACTTAAAGGTTCTTGAGACTCGGAGATCTGAATGTAAACTTGAACGCTCTCCATCAAGCGCTAATGATAAAAATAACGACTGTACCAGAAGAATTCATGTCCCGCACCATGGTTTCTGATGTGAAAATAGGTTTGATGACCAATGAACAAATTTTCTGTAGTTAAAGAACACAGCCAAGCACTCAACTGCTGCGTTATGGCTTTCGATTCTGACCAGGAGCCCCTTAGGGAGATACAACTATTGTATCAATGGGAATTAGCTGTCCTAGGGGGATTATGTGAGGTCCTGAGCTGAAGGTTAGGTAGGTTCTCTTTTTGTTGAAATAGAATAGGTTTTTGTTTTGTTACGGACCATCTTTTTTCGATTCAATGCTGTCTTGTTTTTCAGCACCTTCTGCTTTCTTCTTCAACTTTTTCTTGTTTCATGAACTTCTTTCTTAGCTTACTGTTTCTTTGTACCTTGTGCATTGATTCCACGTTCCCTCAACTCCATACTAAATGGTGCCTTCATCCTTCCTTTCTTTGAGCATCTTTGTTGTGGTAAAGGGAGGCTAAAACTTTCGTATGTAATAATAATTCTGACCAGGAGACAACTTCATTGAACGTAGGAGAAAAAGCATTTGTTTTGGGGCCTCATCACTCAGTATGAGGCACTTTCTTACTAAACCGCGCTCAATTGACCTCCTACGTTGTTTTCAATTGGAATGGCTCTCGAGGCGTGTTGAGGATATGATACTTTGCTGGTCATGAGTTATTTACTGAACGCTTTCGTGCCAGATCTACCTATACACACACTGCGTCACAGGTTTGGTACTCTCAATGACATTAATTTTCCATAATTTTTGCATAGTATAGTTACGTTACAATTTGTAGCATAATTTTCTCATATTAAGTTTCATTTTAAACTGACTTCGTTAAACCGTGTGACCTGATATTCTGACAGATTTGTGAGAAACAAGATGACAAAGTTTCAATACAGACGGACAAAGCTGAAGCGAGGAACTGGAGACGAACATTCCACTTGTACTCGTAATTTTTAAAATTGAATTCCAATTTTAGTACGAATTTATGAAAACTTTGGGAGAAATCGGGAGACACATTATTAAGAAAGTTGGATTAACTTACATAAAGATTAATATCTTGAATGTCGTCATAAAAAAATTAAATGTAAACGAGACTGAAATGAGACATAAAATTGCAACGAGCATAAAAGCTTTTTGGAAACACCTTGGATCTAGCTGGTACAAAATTAAGACTTTGAAAAAACTGTTTTCAGACAGAACTCTGAGTTAGAAGCTGTGGATCCTTTAATAGGCCAAAGCAATGAAACTAGCACAACAATTTAATATTTAAAATTCTTCAGAAATCAATACTTTGAGAGATTTGAATTGGTTCACCTAAATCATTTCATTATATTGTAATCTTTGGCTTTGGAAAATTGATTTTCGCGTAATGTAGAGTCAAACGTTATATAACCATTAGTAGATGAAAAACACAACACTAGGAAAACAGCACCATATTCAAAATTTTGCAGAAATAACTACTTTGAAAAGTTTCAATTGGTCCACACAGCCTTTTTTTTTACAGAACAGCTCCATAGTTCGTTCAGATCTTCAGAGACGCAAGTAGCCCCGAGAGGACGCTAATCCACTCCACATACAGGAGTCTCTGCCATCAACAAGGCGACGAGCGTCGGCTTTGATGTCTAGGTCGTATCGCGAGGCCATTATTCATCGGACCAGCAACAACGCGGCATGACGAGGTCCTCAACTTGAGAAATGTACAAAGTTTTCCCTATTTTGAGCTACGCAACGCTATTTTTCCCAGTGGTGACGGGATCGATATAAACCACGTAAAATGCATTCAACAAGGACGTTTCGAACCATAGTTTGTCACAAATAAAATTATTGGAGATAAATTATTCATGTTTTCACTAGAAATAACTGGAATATTACAGCTCTATACTACGTCTGAAAAAAGGTACCGAATAACATTGTCATTACCAGGCATTTTATTTCGGGTTAGATAGTGATGA
The DNA here is from genome assembly GCA_014220935.1 of Platorchestia sp. MABIK. NCBI lineage: Eukaryota > Metazoa > Arthropoda > Malacostraca > Amphipoda > Talitridae > Platorchestia > Platorchestia sp. MABIK. The sequence continues at coordinate 2,838 of JACJUY010001680.1, read as the reverse complement.
TAACAAGATTGTATGATTCTTTGATCAGATTATGAGATTATGAGAGATTATGGGTTAATTTAAGCCTCTTAGTTAAACCACAGCGTAGGCTTTCGTAAGAGAAGAATTAGGAAAGCACCATAGATTAAGGAATTAGGGAAACGGGGAATCTATGCACAACGGGGAATCTCACACCCAGCTCGTAGGAAACATGTGAATAAAAGGAGATTTTGAATTTTAATGAAAGTATAAAACGAAAGTAATAGGTGCCCATAAAACAACAGGAGTAGTGAACTGAAAAAGATGGTTCAACAAAAACTGATTTTATTTCAAAGAAAAACTTACCACACTTTCAGCTCGGGACCTCTCATCTTCCTTTTAAGAAGGCCAGTTCCCATAGATACAATCGTTGTATTCCTCTCGGGGGAACAAAAAACCAAAACTGTGAAAAATCCCATGCCCTCAGGTAGCAGGTCCGACTATCCAAAAAGAAAACCTGATTTCGTTATCCATCAGACAGTTATGAATTACATATTGAAAAAATCGTTTTTAATCAACGTTTAGAATATTATTAGATTAGTCAGTCGAAGATTCCTTGGCCACAACGAAGGTGGCCTCAAGAGAGCTAAGAGAAGGGACCATTTATGTAGTAATTACTATGAAAAACGAGGAACATGAACACAAGGTGTGTTCCCACACAGGACACCCTGCGCTGAGAAACAGCAGGTTAGGAAAGAACAGGAAGAAAGGACAAAGCAGTAAAAATGCATAACATTGAAAGAAATGGACACGAAAGACAGCAGTTCCGAAACCCTGTCTGTAGCTGTGAAAACCTAACAGTATCTCCATTGGAGGCACCAGTCTCCAAAGCATAGGATAAACAGACCTAGATAAGTCAAATCTACTGCCTATCCTATACCCCTCGAGGTGATCGACGTTCAACAAATTTAGGGATAACTTCTAACTGCATTCGTAAATAAGATGTTATAAAAATATCTTAAAATTTCATTAATGATGTTGAAGAGTACAATTTTGTTCGGAAAGCATAACATGCGATAAAAAGAGGAAACACATTTTTTGTGGATGTTGTGTGATTGCAATAAATTTCAATTCGTTAAAGATAGAACTAATTTAAGAAGTTTGATTTCACTTACATGAGAAACCGGTGCAGAAATACCACTGTGCCAAAATGCACGCTTGTAAAATATGTGCAAACTAAAACCAAGGGTTCGGATAACAATGAGTTCATAATTCATCTTCTAGAGCGATGAAATGTTTTCCCGTTAGCGATTTAAACTTAAGCTAACTCATTCCTTAACGCCTTAATTATTTCGCCACCTGTTTTTGCCAAGCCAAAAATGTTGCGCTTCATTTAAAATGAGAATAGATTTTCTGAATGAAGAAATGATCACATAAGGTTATAAGTAATATTTGCGAGCAGCTTCTGAGTCAGTCGTAGATTAGAGATTGTTTCTTCTTAACCCTTAGCTTCCCAACACTGAAATTGGTAAGGAAAAGTTTTCTAAGATAATTGCAGTCATTACCCTGATATATCAGCAAAATTTCCCTAGCATGTTTTTTTTCTGCATAAGCAGGTGCTTACTTCCTTTTTAGATTGAAAAAAGTTTAGCTTTAAAAAATGTATGCTTCGACGCCACAAAAAAAAATGATCGAAAAATCTGAGAAAAAATATCAATTTACTTCATTTTATCTGTAAATACATGTACGAATGGAAAACTTGCTCAAGTTAAATAAAAAAGGTATTAAATGTATTGCATAGACCATGAAGCTCAAGATGAGTAGATACAAGTAGCAAATAGCATATGTCAAACTTCTGGAATGTCTAAAAACATAGTTGCAGGAATACTATGAATTGCCCTAATTTTGTCATTTAGTTCAAATTATTTCCCTTTCAGTTGAACCACCCTGAAATTTTGTCAATTTCCCTAAACTGGAAGCACAAACCATCTGGGAACTGGAGTTCCCGCCGGGATGCAAAGGGTTAAGGAGGAAAAAGAAGCTACGAGTTTGTATGTTCCGCTGTGTGAACTTGTTCTAACGATTTAATTCCTTATTTACTTCGCTAAGAATTTGATAAAGAATACACATCTCGCGCGTAACATCAGAGATTCAAAAGTCATGACCGTTTTCAAAAACATTTGACAGAGAGAGAGAGAAAGAGAGAGTGAGAGTGAGAGAGAGGGAGAGAGAGAAAGAGAGAGTGGAAAAATGTCTCTGAGCTTAGAACTGATTTATCATTGTTACTACTATTAGTATTACTACTACTATTATTTTTGTAAGTATGAGACTCCCTACCCTCAACAAAGGGAGTCTCACGAAAGTGAATTTACTGCAGACTCTAAAAACAGGAAACCAATGCACAAAGCGTTTTAGCACGCAGGAGACCTAGCCCATAGAAACAGAAAGTTTGGAAGGAAGACGAAGAAAAAACAAAGCAAAAATTGCGAATACGGCATGAAAACTAAACGAAGGAAAGTGGGATCGAAAGTTAGAAGTCCTGGAGGACTATCTATAGCTGAGGCAGCCCAACAACATCCCACCCACTAACCAACTGTTGTTATTAATTGTCTGAGCTGAGGAGCGGCTAAGCGCTGCTAAACTTAATTAGCAGTGAACTGAAGTGTTTGCCCTGAGCGGCCTAAAGCACGCCTGAAGCTGCGGAGGAATTACAGCGTCATAGCGCAAAGATTCTCCTTGTCAGGGCTCCATTTTCGCTTGCAAAATTGTTTAAGAGACCACTTAAAGCGGGCTAATGTGAAAGCTGCACTGCAGAGATAGTGTGGATTATTGCAGAACACGAGATGTCATGTGGCTTACTGCAGAATACCAAATGTGTGG
>JACJUY010001679.1:62559-128239 GCA_014220935.1 Platorchestia sp. MABIK | reverse complement strand
AAACCTCATTGCTCTAGCTTTGTAAACTTCGGAGTGAAAACTCATCATATATATATACATGTTTTTTTATTATAAGGAATAATTAATTTTCTATGCCCCCAATGAAAAAATCTTCTTCAATAAATGTTGTTACAAATGTAGAGATCTAGTAGTGTGCAAATTTTCATAGACGTACGGCCCATAGAAAAAAAGTTTATGATTTTTGGATATGGTATCCTTAACAATGATGTAGCCTATCCCTTCCACTCTGGCAAAATGATCCAAGTTGGAACAACTTCGGTATAAAGTTGGAAAGAAAGGTGAATTACCATCCTGTAAATGCTCAAAGCTAGATGACTCAGGTCAAAGAGACGTAGAGGTTTTCACAAGCCTATCACAAGAAGCAGAATTTTAGTAGAATTTCAGATGGTATATGAGCGATTTTTCGATTTTAGTAATTTGCATCGTTTCATTTGATAATTATGGTTGTGCTCGCAGTGGTACAGTGGTTAGGGGATCGGCCTTGCATGTTGGAGACGAGGGTTCGTATCCCGGCACTGGCGCGGCGATTTTCCCCGTTGGGTATAAGGGAGAGCTCAAGCACAATACCCCACTCAACCCAGGTGTCGGAAATGGGTACCGGCTTCACGGGGGAATCGTCATGGTGTCCTATATATAGTGTTAGTTATAAGACATTTAAAAAACCAATGCTTAAGATCATATGTATCAGGCTTGATTGGAAATAATGCATCCTAAGATGCCGATGTTTTTTTTTTTATCCGATACTTTATCACTGTTGGGGACTATAAAATTACGTACGTGTAAAACGAGCTTATTTCTCAGGCAGGTGTGGGCAGTAGCTAGAAGCAAGTAGTGGTCGCTACATGTAGCGGTAGCAGCGCTACATTTCAAACAATGTAGCGGTAGCGGTAGCGCCTTTTACCACCATTTGAATTAGGTTAAACATATAAACACATCTTATTGTGTTGATGACATAATGCCACTGAAGTCGCTGAACTTATTTGTGCCCATAGATAGCCATGCCCAATTGTGTCCATTGTAACCGACTTAAAAAATTTACTGATATATCGCTTGTAGTTATTAAATTGCTAAAATTGTGTTTAAGGTCACTTTTTGATGTAGCTTCTGAATTTGAACAGGAAAAATTCAATGCCTGAAAATGTCTTGACACAAGTTAACATGTTTTAATACTGTACTGAGGCCCAAATAAAAAGCTTCAAGTTTAAAGGTGTTCTGTGTACCGTAACTATGATATAAGCAATTGTTTTACGTATTACTTGCTAACAATATCAGACTTAAAATTATTAACACGCAAGCCCTGAAAAATAAACTCGTTTTACACGTACGCCATTCGCTAGTCCATATCTGTGATAAGCTGATTTTTCTATTGATTAGCCTAAAAATTTGATCGTTAAAGCTTTTTCAAAACAATCTAAAGTGGAATTTTATATGTCCACCAATCCTAGATATAAAAAAGCCATTTAATTCAAATTGCTAGCATATGAGCTTCACCAAACTCGTTTTGTTCCCAACTAGTTTTTTTTGGCGGTCTTGTACAAGCGCTATACTTGTATGTGAGCTTAGACTTCATTATGTGCCACCTCCACTGCAAACCCAGCCATCAGTTACGTTTGAGACAGTGTTCGGTGAGGGTGTGCAGTCTCAACGCTAAATATTATATGAGTGTGAAACGTGTTTTTGTGCTTTAAGAGTGATGGGATGATATTCACCCATGTTTACGTTGAAGCAAAATGGTGAGAGAGACACGCCATCTCTGGGTTGGAAACTTGCCCGAGAATATTAGTGAAGAACGTATACGGGATCACTTCAAACGGTACGTGTGAGCGCTCTCTGGCTGACCTGGCGTCTTGAGGTCGTGGTTCTGCCTTTATGAGGCTGCTAGTCACACTGCCTTTAGACTATGTTTATTTTTGTGTACGGATTAGTTTGAAAAAGGTTTAGGATTCAATTGTAGTTTTTTGTTCTAATTTGAGTAATAAATCGCCTCATTCCTCTGATAAAATGTTAAGCCCCGTGGTATTACTTATAGTTTAGGAAATTGAACGAACGAATTTCCGGTAATCGCGCACGTGGTACAACAAAGAGAACCTAACCTAAGTTATAAGGAGCATCGTTACTAATGCATTTCAAAACATTATTTTGTTCTCTATGTTGTAAAACATGATAAAGGAAACTGTGGAATTTCTTTGAGTTCTTGTATGCAGAGAATATGCGACTGCAAAGAACTCAGGGACGTTAGTTCTACGTTGCATTATTTTTAACTTGAGTGTTGTGAACTTTGGTGTATTATTGCTTTAAAATAATTTATTATATATTCTGTGTTTGTTTAACACTCTTTATTTCTGTAGAAAGAATTACTTCATTTAAAGTACATTCACTTGCTATGGTTGTCACTATGAATAAAGTTTTTTTGGTTGTTAGGCTTACAATGGGACAAATTGGATGAGTTCTAGGTTTTATTCCCTGTACGTGACGATTTCAATTCTTAATTTTGAATTTCTGATCTAGCCTCTAATCATTTTCAAAAAACACTTTGCGGAGTCACTTCATTTTTTAATTCATCTGTCTTTATGGTTGACATGTAAACTTGAAATGGTTGGTGAAATTTCAATTTAAAAGATGTTGATACAGCAGTGTGGTAAATAAATTCATATAATGATATCAAGCTGCAGAAAGGCTGTTCAAAAGCAGGTAGTTGAATTGTTTTCAAAATTGACAAAGTCTACTAAAACAGAAGACATGTGCGGTAAAGGCAACGTCTTATTTCCTAATATTGAAGCATGAATTAGTATCTACTTTCAATTAAACTGTAGGAGAACTTTTTTGTAAATACTTAATTGGCAGTGATAAAGATTTGATCCAATTATTAAACAAATAACACAAAACTATGAATTTTGAAACATTTAGGATACGTTTAAAGTGCAGAAAATGACTGTAGTTAATCTGTAAGTTTTTTTTATCTTTGAGTAGTCATTTACAATGGGCAAAGAGAAAAAATAGCAAACACTGGAGGTAGAGTTGTATTATGTGTAAAGGTCAACTTATAAGGAATGGTAGGGATTTAACTCTGCGCATGAATAAAACACAGTAGCTAAAAATGCGCAAACACAAAATACAACTAACCATTTATAGAATTACTAAATGTAAAGAACAGTATTCTTAGTGTAGAACATTCATGAGAATAATTTATTCCTAATCAGTATTTTTTCAGGATAAAATATCATAAAAAAAAAGAGGACAAGTGTTTCAAATGTTGGAGTAATTTAGATTAATAATCTGCTCCTTGACTAGGGTGTTGGCAAATGTTCGTCGTAAAGATGAGGTTCAACATTTGCCTGTATTTGGCTTGGTTTGTTGGCTTTGTGTTCTCAATGCCGTTAATTTTGTCGTAACTGTTACAGAAATTGATCACTTTGATTCTTATTCTTTTGATTAAGCTCATCTTCTAGTAATCAATGGTTTGTGCAGTTTGAGTTCTTTCCATCATATATCATTTTTGATGTATGGTCTATGGTATGTGCTTTTGATACCAAGGCTCGTTCATCTTAGGAGTGATTCCTCGATAGCTCGTTTGCTTGAAAGCTTTGCAACCAGTTTTATTTTGAGTATAAAAACCACTTATATAATCATTATAATGCTCTGATACAAATGCTGATATGTGCTAAGTAGCATGGTGATGAAGATAGCAGGGCTGGTTCCTGAAGTTGGAAATAATGAAAAACGGACTATCAATGACCATTTGTAATTCATAAAAATTATTGTTTTTTAGTCTTAGTTTAAATCGGAATTAAATGAATCATTGGAATTTGCTTTGTGGAAGCATTTTGGAAAATCCTTTCATTTTGAAATTCTCTTAGTTTTTTGACTTAGTTGTGCATGCATAAGATTTAGGAAAATGAAATTTCTTATGATGTATCCTCTCGAATGGTCCACACTTTGAGAATTCTTTACTTTAAAAATGCCACAAGTTTCTAAAAAACTATGTAGAAAAAAAAAAAAAATGCCATGAATAAAATATGTTTTAAATTCAATTTTACATATACTCTGTAAGTTTCATAACAATTGGATGATAAATAAAAGAGAAACGCATGGCGATTACAGATTAGGAACGCCAGCAAAAAAAAAAGAAACGGAAATTATAGTAAGAAATTAGGATAAAGTAGTATGTTTTTGAAAGGTGACCATCAACGCTAACCTAACCGAGATCCCATGTTGTGCTCTAGACATACATAAACTGAAAGCGCGCGGCGTATATATTCCTGTCTTATTATGAAATAGGACTTCAAAATTGTTTTCTTATAGAATTTAAATCAACATGTCCTCCAAAAAAGCGCGGTGCGTTGAATCACCTTTTTCTGAAAAAATCAGAAAATCCTTTAAATTAAATGTATTTTACACACACTGTGCACGTTCCATTACAATTGGACCATAAATAAAGGAAAAGCGCGTGGCGTTCTGAAAGGAAAGAATTGCCGACGTTTTAGCCCGCCTAGGATTTGTTTCAGAGAGGAACAGCACAGTTCAACAGTTGGAGACACCAACACGACCACTGTGGACGTCTTGGTGCAGTACGCCAAATGCTGCAGCAATTTTGCGAGTCCGCATTGGGAACGTTTTTGGCCGCTGAGAAGTACTGAATCCGAGGACTTGAGTCGAGTTTTGTGTGCTTGTTGCTTTCCAACTCCAGTTTATCGAAACAAAACTTGGGAGCAAGAAGTCAGATTGAAGCCTCTTTGATCTTGTCTCCTAGATGTTCACAATGCAAGAAAATCCCAAATATGGTCAATTTGTCATGCGTAGTGGAGTTTCTTTCCAGAATTCGAATTTAGGTTTCCCAGTTGGAAAATTGTTCTTATTGACCACTCGCAAATTTCAGATGCAGTTTTGAAATGAATGGACCGCATGAGTTTCAGCTTTGAAGAAAAGACTCCCAATTTTCTTCAAGATTGAATTTGTTTAGTATTTTAGAGCAAAAAGGTTTCGAAAATTTTTTTTTAATCTCTCTCTCACAGCTAATGAAAAGTATAAATGGGTGGTCTTGTGACAAAAACGTGTACAATTTTTCAGAAATGGGTAATTTCATATTTTCAAGTTCATGCTTCAACATTGAGCCCTAATTATTTGATGAAAAAATACCTCGCGTGCTGTTCATTTATGTTGGCATTCGAGATTTTACTCTGGAACTACGAAGGATTTGGTTCGACGCTGCTAATGTTTTTAGTCTGGTGCTTAAATCATTTGGTGCTTAACACTAAGTGCGGCGGGTTTAACTGAAGTTCAATATCCAACTCAAATTTAGTCAGTTGTAATAAGAAATTTTGAAAATAGCAAACATTAATTGAATCGTGCCTGCATTTAGCTTTCATTTGTTGGTTATAAAAATTGAGTCAGCGACTGCTGGTCGGTCGGAAGCATTGTGAAAATCCCTTCAACGACCACCGATGGGTCACTCTGCACTTGTGTTGAGACATACAACTACGTCATTCCTTTCTACATGAGAACAACAGCGGAAAATAAATTGACGGGATCGTCCCTGGAGCGGAGCATGTTCGTGTGACGAGGCTGAGGGAGGACTTATCTTGAAGAGCGCTCCATCGCGCTGCTGCTGTTCAGGGAGAGGAACGTGTGGCTGATAACGGTACTAACTAACTTGGCCACACCCGTCACTTCTTGTATCGACTGCCATTCCGGTACATTAGCGAGCCGCCTCCTGCGCGTGTTACTCTCATATACCGAGAATGAATATACTTGGAAAATTTCAGATTTGCTTGTTTCACCAAGTTGAAAACATTTAACAAAGCGGTTCCTCCTTAAACGTAATGACTTAGTTGTAGAAGCCTTACGAGGGCATTTTGTAGCATGATTTTAGAAATAAAGAATTTCTCATCGTAAAAGTTCTTTTATTTATGTAGGAGCTGACGCTTTAGTTTTTAATCATGACGAACGAGCTAATTTCTTGCGAGAGAAAGTTGTCGAAGTTTTGGATTGGAGATAAGCATCTGAAGTAAGAACGTGAATTACTGGACGCCTACAATTTTGAGGTTGAAGTTTAAAAAGATGTATTTTGCTAGTATAACAACCATCTAATGGGAATTGAGTAAGATCTTATGTAGAGCGAGAAGTTCAGTGTATCAATTTTCCTAATAGACTACGAATACAATTCTCAAGCTAACGGAATTGTAGAGTGGACTTCTGCATGTGGCCCTTTGCTGAAAACTTCCTTTATGGCTCTATTTTACTTTGACTCTGATGATGCATCATATTTCTGATCCCATCTATGACTTCAAATTCTAATAGGAATCTGAGACATGAGACGTATTCATGGGTGTATTTTATCGAATAGGAATGTGGAATTGAGCAAGTGCGGCCACCAGGGTCACAGCGTAAGTACAAGGAACTCATTTTTTTTTAGACTACGGTGATCTCTCTTACCAAGGTCGTACTATACAACTACGCACGCCTCCAACACCTCGACGCTCAACGTAACTACACCCAAAATAATCTGAGCCTGATATTGCAGCAGCTAAGCTGGAAATGTCCACGTCGAAAATTTCATTGCTCCATCCTGCTCTTCCATTTGCGGAGTGCGGCAATTGACGTATCCAGTTTATATTGGTTCACCCCAGCTTCCCAGGGACGAGGCAGTGGTATCTCTATGGAAGCCTCCTTTTTGCTTAGATATTCTTTTGTTGCCCTCCACATTCTCCTCCCTTCCCTCCTCCGTGAGAGGAGGGGGGCTAGCTGCCTCCCTGGTATGGCGCACTGCAGCCGGCAAGATCGATGCTGCTGCCGCTACCTCCTGCTGCTGCTGTTAGTAGTAATGACGCAATGCTCATGCCGTTGGTATCTTTCTGTTTTTATTCATTGCATTTTTCACCCCTGGAAAACATTCAGTTGATCTGTATGAGAATGAGTTGTTCGTAGTTTAGTATGCGGTATCCGAAAAATGGAGTTTTAGACTTGTTTTCCTGTCCCCATTGACCTTCATTGCATTTTCTGCTGCGTATTTGACGTTCAGTGTGTGCAACCATCCAGTTCTTTTTTATAGGCGCTCTGTGTTGTAATCGAGTGGTGCGTTTTTTTTGTCGAGCTATCGAAACGTTCAATTACTGCTTGTATAGTGTTCACGGCCTTCGGTTTGGCCTCTGAAGCGAGTAATTGCTGGTGAAATTGAGATCATCCTGAAAAGCTCGCCAAGAACTTCAGATTGAGGCTAAAGTTCTCACGCTGCATCTGTCGTTTGGTTAAATAGTTTCTTACTTTCATAATCGCTGCACCTGTGTATGATGATACTGTGTTCATCTATTGCTCTTCGTATGCTCGGTCCTTGCGTTAATGTCTGCGAAGAATCCGTTTGTTTTTCGGCCAATTCACCATCCGATGCTCTTTTTTAACTTTCAAATTTCTCGTTATTCGCCGTCGGTAAGCTGCTTGTTTCATTTCAGATCAAGAGAAAGAGTAAAGCTTTACTCACTTCTAATATCGATCTCCGTATTTTCGTTGTTGCAAATTTATTGTAGTTTACACTTGTGTTACTGCTACTAATATACTCCTTCTAATCTCATACTACTTTCAAAAACTGATTCTGTTCATTGCTTGTAGTGATTGATGGTATCGATGTCGTTTTAGTTATCAGCTCTTACATTGACTACAGTTATCGTTGTGTTCTTATTATTAGGGTCTATTTACAATGCTTTTTGAGTTGTGTTCGTTCCGTTTTTATTATCAATTTACTGCGCATTCCACTGGTATTCTCTTATTGGAAAATGGCGCTATCGTTATGAGAAATGAAGCTGTCGTTGATTGTATCAGTCCTACCCAGCGATATGACCTGTTTGAGAACGCCTCTATCAGATCAGTACAGCGTCTCTTGATGGTAGGGTCATCTGTTCGTTTGCTACAATGCGTGTTACGTCAAAACACATCCGCTATGGTCGTAGCTGAAGAATGCCACGGTTATCCGCTTATTGCCTGCTTTGTGTGCCCTTACACAAGCTGCTCGCATTTTCATTTTGTGACAGCTCCGAAGCGATTTGTATTATTTTCATGCTTTTACTACTGGTACTTAGTTTGCTATAGGCTGGGTCGAGCGAGATATGGGCTGTTACGGACGTGATGTGGGCTCGTTTTTTGCTTCTTGAAAGATTACAATGCTTCTTAAGGTGGACTTGAGATGTAGCGTAAGAAATCATGGTGTCTCAACTGTCATTGATGTAAATGCCATTACATTCTGAAAAAATAGTTCATCTATTACCACATAGTTCCAAAATATCTCATTTACTTAGCTATAGCTGTTTTACATTTTGATACTTTTTAGGTTCCAAGTCTGACAGAATTGAATGTATCTACTTTCAATGATGAACGGGAGCAGTACACCGATATTTGGAAAAAATGCTGCACAAGAGACCTCAACTGTTGACTGGAAAATCCGTCTTTCCTCTGGCTTTAATGTGTGTACTCATTTTAAATGTAATGAAACATTAAATTTGATCATAAATATTTAGAATGAATAGAACTATGAAGTGGCGTGCATCAATTATCTTGAAGTACGTATCTGTATCTACCCCAAGTTAATTTATTCCAGTACAGAAACAAATGAGAATTCATTAGCCATTTTTGTGATATTAGTATCATTAGACATCCAGTTACTACCACTGATTCCTAAATCCAATCAGAAGCAGGAGCAAACTCTCTTAAGAAAATGAAGTTTCTGGTGTCTCGCGAATTTCATTTGGGTCCCTGCTTTTGAAATTATGTAATTTACTTAACTGATCTTGAAAATTATTTTTTGATGTCTCGTCTCTCAATTTTTATCTGTGAAAGACTAATAATTAGTCTTGCAAAACAGGATATTGTAGAAAGTTTAGCTTCAAAGAATGCTCTTCAAAATATTCATTCTCTCAGTCAAGTGTGAAACAGTACATGCGCATTACAGTGGAGCGGGAGCGTTTACTCAGATGCGATCATTATCGCTGTTTTTTTATGTTACTTTGAGTCCTTTTATTTGAGTGAGCGCGTCATGTTTGTTGACTTGAGCCAGGCTCTGGGTAGGGGCTTGATGTGAATAACTTGGCTCAAAAGTAAATTATATTCAACGGCGTTTAAGCCTATACTACTTGATCAAATGCTAGACCTCGTTGGTATGGGAACAACAGATGTTTGTTTGTAAGTTAGACTATTTAGTGCTGCTATAGCGTGAGGTCTACCACACCATAACTTGAGACCTACACTATACCACACTATAGCAGTACTATAGTGTGAGGTTAGGTATCTCTATAAATTCAATTTAGCGATAAACACTTAATTTCTATATCACAAACTGCACCTGAGTAGGCAATATATAGCGGTAGACCTCACGCTATAGCAGCAGTGACTATTTTATCTTACTTGAGGCTTCGAAGGGTTGCTCCTACTTGATCTATTTTGCGGTATCTCCATCGGAAATTGCGTGCACGAACGATCTTGGTGTCGCGTACCGTCTGTTCAGTGGAAGGGAGAGAAGAAGAGTGGAGGTGAGGGTGTGGAGGGCTACAGAGGGGGGAGGTAAGAATCACGTGCTGCTGCAATGCAGGGGCGGGTGGAGGTGATGCAGGATGACTAAGAGGGAATTGTAAGGGTTAGGCTGTTCTTTGAGTTGATACTGGAACTGAACTTGTTTGGATCAAAGCCAAATGATTCTCAAGTGCGCTCGGTTCTTCGAGTTATACTGTAACTGAACTTATTTGTATGAAAAAAAGCACAATGATTCTCAAGTGCGCTCTGTTCTTGGAGTTACACTGGAACTGAACTTGTTTGTATAAAAACACAATGATTCTCATATGCACTCGGTTCTTTGAGTTATACTGGAACTTGAGTTAACTCGAACTCGTTGCTATATTTTGCCGCCGAAAAAGAAAAAGTTGGTTGATTCAGTGAACTACCATGTAAAGTGAGGATCATTCCGTGTTTTGACGTGTCAATGGAAGTGATCTGTGATCGACTACATTAGTCTCCAAGCTTTTCTTAAACCTTTGTTCTCTTGGGGGGATGCAACTATTGTATTTATGGGAATTAGTGCTTCTAGGACGAATTTGTGGGGTTCCGAGCTAATGGTTAGGTAGGCCTTTTTTTGTTGAAATCAAATGTATTTTGTTTTGTTAAAGACCATCTTTTTTTGGTTCATTGTTGTCGAGTTTTCCAGAACCTAATACTTTCTTCTTCAACTTTTATATTGTTTCATGAACTTCTTTCTCAGCTTACTGTTTCGCGTTTCCTTAAGTTCATTCGTAACGGTGCCTTCCTCCTTTCTCTCTTTCGAACGTCTTTGTTGCGGTTGGGGAAGCCTAAACTCACTTAAGAACTAATCTGTGCATTTAGCTGTCCGCCCTCGGCGGTGCTGTGAGATCTCTTGCTCGTTCAGGTTTTAAGCCGCGTTTTTGAGATTTCATTTCACTGTGATACGAACAAAAAATGTGAAATTTAAAATTTAAATTTCAAGAATTGTGACCAACAAGAACACTCTTGAATAATTGAATGAATTTGAAACATTTAGCATGCTACTTTTTCAAAAATGGTGTGCGAGCACTCACGGCGATGTATTGGGTCGAACACCAGCCCAGCTCCGTCCTAGGAATGATCGGGTGAGACAGGGAGTGTGAAGGGGTCGGATGTGTGCGTGGAACGCTGCTTGGGAAGTGCGTGCGTTCAGCGAGACGAGGGAGTTCGGTCGGGGTGTGGGGGTGATGTTGCATTGTGCGCAGTCGCTGTGGCTGGCGGGAAGAGTTGCTACTCTTTTGTCGTGATCTTAAAACAGATCGCAGGGCCTCGCCGCTTTCGTCTTGCATGTGTTTGTAAGGCAGGACTCAAAAAATCGATCGGTTTCAATGGGTTATATTTTGGCTACTATGTGAATGATCACGCGTCAGAATATTGAGAAATTTCAGTTTTAAAGTATGAAAGTTAGTGTAGACAATTTACAGTGTTGAATTTGTCTTGCGTCGAATGAGTATTCGAGATTATCGTAATTTCAGATTGTGCCATGCGCGTCTGTAATGAATTTTGTTCTCGCTTACACTAACTACCGGGGACTGCCTTTGTATCTACTGTAGCTCACTTCTCGATATTTGATGTGCCTTAAACTTATCGCCATGGGAAACTTCAGAGCTGTGAATTTTTGCACTCATCTGCTGGAAAAGTGGTATCTTGCAGCCAATGCTAAATTATTACCGAAGATCCTCTAATAATTCAAGTTGGATCAAAGTTAGGTTTAGGTGTAGCCTCGCGAAGCTTCATTTCTCACGGGATTGAACATCCACGTCCAAATGAATCATATTTTTCTTTTTACGTCAAAATCTCCAAGATTGTTTTCCCGTGAGGCCGAAATAACGTGATAAATCTTCAGAGCAACAAAGAAGTTTGACAACATTTTGAGAATTTTCAGCGCATATTATGGCGCGTGTTGAGAACCAAGGTGGGAGTTTATTGATTCATTTTCTGAGGCGAGCGCGTCCGTGTGAGCCGTCTGGTTTGCTGTGACGATGCTTGCTGTTGTGTCGTCCTGTTGCCATGCCGATGGCAACGCATTGGCCGTCCTGGTTGTCTCTGGCGGACGTGTCCTGCTCGACCGTCCCAGCCTCTGCCGTGGCAGGGTTCGTAGTAAACATTCTCTTATTGAGATGCAAGCTATTGTGGAGCTGCTATAGTGTGAGATCTTCCTTTAACTAGTACTAAAGTGTGAGGTCTACCTCACTAGAGCATGAGATCTTGCTCTAGCTAGTACTAAAGCGTGAGGTCTACCACACTCGAGCATGAGATCTACCTCTAGCTAGTACTATAGCGCGAGGTTAGGTTAAGTTACTGGTGGAAATTACTTATTTTCATGCATTTAATGTAACGGTTAACATTTAATTTGTACATCTCAAACTGCACCTGGGTAGGTGATATATAGCGGTAGATCTCATGCTATAGTTGCACCGCTGTTATTTTATAGCTCAGTTTGCTCTGGTTTAGGGATGTATGCCTGTATTGAGAAAACGAAGGACATAACAATAATTACATTATACAGTTCATATTTTACATGGACTTGAAACTATACGTGGAACAATTGATTGTTTCCAACTAATTTGGGAACTTTTCGTTGGCCAGATGTTGGCCATGGTGCAGCACCAACGTTCACGAATTCATATAAGAAATGTGTGAAAGGAATGATATAAAATTTAGCCTGAGACGCGGAAATAACAAATTTGTGATGAGGCATAAAAGAATCCACACAAGTATAGAATGACCAACCATTAGAAGATGGTTTCTTTTGTGAAGAAACTAATACGGATAAATTTAGAAACTTCTACACTCGTCAACCTCTTCTTATACCTCGTAACAGCATCCCTGAATCGGTGGTTAACTGAACTGAATATTAGATGACTGATTGGCTTAAATTTATATTTGAAGTTTGTCTAGAAGACTAGAAGTTAGAGCAAAGTGGGATTTAAATTTTGATTTTCAGTGTAGTTCTATTGCGCAAATATCATTTTGCGTCGGCCGTTTTTTGTTTGTGCGAGGACGTGTCGCACTTAAGGGGTACGGGAGCGAGCGGCAGTGAACAGGGACTACCTTGATGCGGCTTATCCTCTCACGCCACTTACTATCGTGCGATACGAGGCGCCTCCCTTCACTGCTATGCTGCTTTGTTTACTCCTCCATTTTAGGGCGAAAGTTGTTCGGCCTTCTGAACGATTTTCGTGATCCGTAGAATCCAGTGAGCCCAGGTGGCTGAATTTCTAGTAGACACATGTTAAAGATAGGTTTGATCTAATTTCTATCTAGGTCTAGTTTTCAACCTGACAATAAAGTATTCCATTTTAGGGCGAAAGTTGTTCAGCCTTCTGAACTATTTTCGGTATCAGAATAATCCAGTGAGCCCAGGTGGCTGAAGTTCTAGTAGACACACGTTTAAATATACGTTCCATCTAATTTCCCTCTAGGTCAAGAGTAACGTTTTTTAACCTGACAAAACAGTAACTTTCTTATAAATTAAGATAACGGGTGAGCATTTACTGTACACTACATCGGATGTTTCAGTCTGGAGATATGTTTTGTGTTAATTTACTTCCTCGGGGGAGACAGCCTTTGTATTTATGGGAATTATTGTTCCGAGAGGAAAGGAGGTCTCAAGTTAAAGGTTAATCAGGCCTTCCATGTATTGAAGTATAGGTTGTTTTTGTTTTGTTGCGGACCATTTTTTTAAGTTAACTACTCTGTTTTTCAGCGCCCATTATTTCTTCAACTTTTAATCCTGTTTCTATTAACTACCTTCCATCAATTTGTTTTTATGCGCAGGGTGTGGAGACACCTTGTAGGTGTCTCCACCTACTGACACCTTGTAGGTGTCAGTAGGTTTTCCATTTCCCTTGATTCCGTATCCCAAATGGTTTATTCTTCTATTGGGAACACCACTTAGGGAGGCGTAACTATTGTATCTAATCATTTTTATGGAACTAGCACTTCCAGGGCCAAGACGCGAGGTGCTGAGCTCAAGGTTAGGTAGGCCTACCTTTTTGTTCAAATGAAATAGGTGTTTCATTTTGTTAAAGATTATTTTTCGATTCACTGCTGGCCTTTTTCAGGACTTGCTACTTTCTTCAACTTCTATCTTGTTTCACAAATTTTTTTCTAATAATCTTGCTGTTGTTATGCACCGAGTGTGGGTTTACACCTTGTGCTCAGATTTCCCGTTTCCCCAATGTTTTACTTAATGGTGCTTCTATTTTTCCCCTGTTGAGAACACCTTTGTTGTGGCTAAGGAGGCTCAAACTAAGTTATCCAAACTAATATTTGTGACGTGTTTGCAAACCATTAACTTTAAACTTCCCGCGACCGTTTCAAATATTTCAAATGAGAATTGAATTAATCTGCATATAAGATGATGGTGTACTAGTTCGAGGACGGCGGGCTTTGAAAGGTAGAAATTACTAAAACTGAGATTTACGTAAGATTTTCAGATTTTCGAGTTTACATAGCTCTGAAAGGAATGTGAAATATATCTGCAGCGATTACTGAGCATGTGCCATTCAGTTTTGTGGTACTGTTGCGCAAAACAGCGAGAGATAAAGTCATCTCTTAAATTCAACGTTGTGAGCGCTGCTGATAAAATAAACTGAAGATGGCTGGCAGCCGCCTGTGGCCTTGTACTGTTGGTCTTCGTAACATGCATCTTGGACCTTATCTGCGTTGTAACACAGGAGAGATCTTGTTATTCAGAGACGCATTTTATTGTGCGCCATGTGCTTCCCTGCCGGTGGCTCGGAACTTGCTTACCTATACATCTTATCTCGGTCGGTGCACTGTTTCCAAATGAGGCAATTGTGTACCATATTTCTGGATTGGCATGTCTTAGTTCTCGGTATGCGAACTGAAAAGCTATAGATCAAAGTTGGCCTCGATGAGACACTTACTTTGTTAAGTTCCTATTGCTTAAGCCACGTGGTGTGCTGTATTCGCATCGCTCAATTGCAAGGTTATTTTAATGCTCATTCCATTTTTCATATTTTTTAAAGCTTACGTGGACTTCAATTACTCCTGTTCAACGTTAGATTTAGGGACTCAGAGGGGATACGACTATTCTATCTAAGAATTGACGCTTCGAGAGGGGAATGAAGTACCGAGCTGAAGTTTAGGTAGGCTTTCTTTCTGTTGTTATACCACAGATTATTATTTTATGATAGACCATCTTTGTTTGGTTCACTGCTGTTCCTTTTTCAGCACCTATTATTTTTTTCAACTTCTAACTTGTTTCATAAAATTCTTTCAATATTTTTGTTTTTGTACACAAGGTATGGAGACAACTCACCTTGTGCTTAAATTCCTCATTTCCACAATTCCATATTAAATGGTATCTTCCTCAACCCCGTCGAGGGAACACCTTTTTGTGATTAAGGAGGCCTAAACTGTTAGATCTAATCTACGTTTGATTCATGGTACCGCTTAATATGGAGTTTATGAAGTTCACGTCAGTATTGATGTCTTTAACTTTTGAAAAATTCAACACTGTTTTTGTGCTCGTCAAATTTTGTAGTTACCAGCCAAACGTCGATAAAGAATACTATTCAATTTTTCTGAGACTGTACCTGCTTTCCTTTTATTATGCATGTCACTCTCAAATTTATATTTTGTTGGCGTTAAGTGGCACATCACTTTGCCCTCACGGTTACCAAATGTTTTCGTAAAAATGAAATATGCCGTAATATGTGAAATTGTCATCGCAAATTTCGCTATTTGGAAATTTAGTTTAATTTAGCTTCTGGGGAGAGACTCGGTTACGACATTTTGTAGTCATTAGTACAGGTTTGTATCAACATCTGTAAGAGCAGCTGCAGTTTTCTTACAGTAGAAATTGTAAACGGTTCAAGGGATTTCATGGTGGGAAACCAGCTCTGCGTAGAAAAACTATCGACTCATTCTGAAAATAGCGGCAGATTCTTGTTTTATTGAAGAGTCAGGACGGAAATAGAAGTGGAACGGATATTTTTTTGTTTCACGCACAAACACGGTACTCGCAGAATATCGAATTTGTTTTGAAGTGACAGTGCTCCAACGCGGATTAAATTCTTAAGTTCAGGAGCCCTGAAATTTTGGGTCTAAGTCCAGTCACTTTTGATTCCAAACTAAAGGAGATCAAGTGTATACCGTGTGAATTGATGCAATGTGCATATTCGAGTAAAGGCCATGAAATATGGTTCACATGTACCTGGAGGAAAGCAAAAATGCGGTACTTAAAATTTATTGTAGAAATTGATAAGATGGAAGATATTCGCTTTTTCGTTAGAATAGTGGTAGTAATTAGAAGTTACTGTGAGTAATTGTGGCCTCAGAATTTGCGTTTGAAGAATTCCATGTCGGCAGATTCATTTGGAATCGTGGGCTTTGAATGAACGTACCTTAACCTTCTTCGCTGTTAACAGTGCATGTGCATTTATGTAGTGGGGATGAGAGCTTCCGTACGTGGGAAGATTTCATTTTCTGCGTTAAATTGGATGATATAAGTCAATGTAAAGCAACACATGTCAGGGTATAGAAAGGTCGGTCTTCAAAAGGGCGCGAGGTGGAAAATCGTTGCGTCAAATGATAAATTAGTGAGATCCAACGGCGGTACATGAGCTTGATATATTGTTGCTGTTCTCGTACGTACTATTGTGCTGCGGCGCTACCGTGTCTTGTCTGACTAGTGCTCCAGCCCGCGCGTCCGCTCAGGTGAAAGTTCGCCAACCTTTACTGGAGCTGTGGGGGCAAGAGGGGGAGGGAGGAGAGTTCTTAGAATGTGTCAGCTGTTTGCGTTTGTTGCTTGTTCAGGCTTGTGTTACAACTGCACCTTCTAGATTTTTGAAGTGGGGGAAGTTGCATTGCCGTAGCATTCTGAAGACCTCGTGTAGTAAAATTTCTATCAAATTGCATTTATTAACCGGAACCCCCAAAATGGCTGAGTAGAATTATACTTTGAATTTATTTTGAAGATGCTGATACAAATTTTACAATGTAATCGTCACGGTGAAAGCTTCGTGTGTGTGTTTTTTTACATACTTGATGAACTACATCGCGCAGCTATTCTGGTTAGATGATGTGAATTAGGGAAATACAACGTTCGTACTAGAACGCCAGTAAAATTGCTGTTAAAAATGCAGTCAGCGTAAAAAGTTGAGTAGTGATGTACTATAAAGTTCTGGCCAATGAATCAGGTTTTACGCATTTTTTTCATGCAGAACGGCACTACTACGCATGCTTACTTTTTTACAAGATATTTAAAACATTCGATTTGAAACATGATTTTTAGTACAGTGATGTTCGTGAGTCGGAGCACCGTGAGACTGCGCTCTTTTAGTTCTTTTCTCAAGGAGACTTCATGCTTATCTTATCTCGACCAGCCAGAGCGAGACTGCCGCTTCAACTGTCTGCTACTTCCATCGTTTCTCTACCAACACACACAAGCAAATATAGACCGCTACCCAGAACAAATTTGAAGACAGTAACTGACAATGACTTGAAGAATATAGTAATATTTGTTATATGCTTGTATAATGAAAACTTTTGGGGTTATTTATGCACTTACAGCTAATTCGCTAATATTTATGAAAAACTAAGTAAGCTCCTTTACTGTAAACGTCTTATCATCCTGAAGAACGAACGCTTGAGTGACTCAGCCGCCTTAGGTAAAGGTGCGGGAAAGTCCGACACCAGGACCTGGGTGCTCTTGCCTGCCTCGGCGTATGATGTGTTCTCAATTTTCACTTCTTCAACTGTCTGAGCGACATTTCTGCCATTAGGTAAGGAAACGGTTTACTCACTTTATGTATAAGATAGAAGTAATGAATATCGGATCGCGATTCCCTTTCTTTTTGAATCCGTAAATTGTTTAAAAGCGAGTTCAAGTCTAGTTTATTTAGCGTTAGAATAATTAGAGATTATCAAGTTCTTTTATTGACCTCTATTATTAATTGCTCATCAATTTTTATCACAAACGACTCTTGATAAGTTTATGAATTCGTTATTATTACAGTCGTTCTTGTCCTGACATTTTAAATTTCTTACTTTTAACTTCGTATTTTAAAGTTGGACTCGGGTGGAGCGATAAGTTCTATACATCACGAACAGCTCGACGTTTTACTCGATTAGGTGTCATTTATTTATTAAATGACCGCACCATATTTCAGGTGGTAGCTCATAATTCGGTTTCTGATGAGATCAAAAATGTAAAGGGCAGTAACTTCATGGTAGTTTAGTGACGTTCATGGAGACGAAATTCTATCTAACTGCATTTTTCATGTCAATCCGCGAGAATGTCGTGTACATGTATTCTACCGTACGCAGGCAACGAATGTACTGAAACTGTTAATGGGGGTACCAGAGAAGTACGAGTCATTATAAAAGAAATCTTCACAAGTCATTATAAAAGAAAACGCACGGCTCTCCCAGGGGAAAATGAGAGGTCCCGAACATAGGTTTTTTTTCGTTGAAGCAAAATGTTCTTTGTATTGTTAAGGATCATCTTTTTCCGTTCACTGTTGTGCTGTTTTTCAACACTTCTGGCTTTCATCTTGTTTCCTAACCTTCTCAACTTACTGTTTCTATGTCCGGGGATTCTATGCGGGAGCACACATTGTGCGTAGATTCCGCGTTCCCTAAACTCGATATTAAATGGTGCCTTCATCCTTCCTCTCTTCAAACATCTTTGTTGTGGGAAAAAAGGCTGGAACTAACTTATGACGAGTCAATTAATCGAACGCACTGCTGATGAAGTTCTTTCCATGCGTGCTTTTTCTAATATCCGAAATTCAATCGTGTGCACCGGGTTGGAAGAGTAATGAAATGATAATAAATTCACTAGCAGTTGTGATTTGTGTGATTTATTGTGACTATTATTATTAAATGGTATTATTTTCCAGAGATAAGTACAAAAATACAAACGTTTCTCTTACGGTGCAAATTTTCAATTAATCTTAAATTATGCTGTTCGTATATTTACAAGGGACGAGTAAATTAGCTGTTATTCTATTTTTGTGCGTAAAAACTGAGCACATTTCACCTAGTAGTCGTACGAGTGTCGCGAAATAGCAGGTGCCTCTCATCCGAACAGTGAGATTCTCTTTACAAAACAATAGTAAACCAATTTTTTCTTAAATGTGGTATACGACAACCCAACTCTTTCCGTTTGCTGCACTGCCAACGAGAAGCGCTTTGTATACTCCGTACCGTTAGAGCTGAACTGCATCTAGGGAGCGCGCGGCTATTCGCTCCGCAGACTCCCTCCATTCTACGCTTCTCGGAGAGTCAACGCTGATACGCTTCTTTGTACATCGAGGACTACTCGTCCCCAGAAATTTCAGCCGAGCGTCATGCATTTATAGATGTACCTGTACATTTCAGTGTATAGTTGAGAGCTAAAATGAAACATGAAAAGCTACAATGTAAAGTTAGCTTTGCCTCTGAATTGTTTGATTTGTTGTGAAATTACGCTGTTTCAAAATACAGGCGAAAATATTTTGAAGATGAAAATTGCCCAGTGAGGAAATTTATTGCTCACGACACGGTTCGCACTTATGTGCTCTGGAGGGCTAGTTTCCGCCGAATAGAGAAGTGCAAAGTGAGTCGTGGGCAATAAATTTCATTAGGCAACATAAATTTCTTCTTTGAGATAAATTTGTCGTAAAGCCAGAATTTACCTGTGAAAATCGGAGTTTGAGAAAAATATTGTTGCTTTGAGTGTTTCGAAACCTTTTGATTTCTATTGGGGCACGGAAGAAAAATTTAGTTATTCTTCATCGTTCAGTAAGGTAACTTGTTTAATTGTGGTAGTAATCTTTGGAATGCATTAATTTAATTAAGCAAAGGCCTGTAAGAGCAGCAAATATTTAACACGTTTTGCCAATAAAACTTGGTCTATCTTCGACTACAAAAATGTGAAGAACAAGGGCTAACACATTCCCCGCGAATTGGGCCATATGTGTACCACTAGTTATCTTGCTCATTCACGTACCGATATAAATTTAAGATATTTTATATGTTTTGCGACCTTTTTCAAAGATAAATTTTAACATACGATGTAAAATATAATCGGGAAATTGTATTTTCTATGTTTATTAATAAGGGTAAAAATATATTCAAGTAGAAAAATCGGTTTTCCTATTCAGCTACTCACAACCTAACCAAACCAACCGTAAACATCCGCGAAAATGCGGTGAACGTGTTAAATCTGTGAAGAACAAGGGTTTTTGCTGCATCATTTTCCAGCACCTCTTGACATTCTTCAACTTTCAGCTTGTTTTACAAACTTCTTTAATTTACTGTTGCTATACGCTGGAATCTTGTATTGGTTAACACCTTGTACATAAATTTCTCGTTCCTTAAACTCTACGTAAAACATGCTAAATGTTGCTTTCTGCCTTCTTCTCTTTGGAATGTGCTCTTGTGTTTAGGGCTTTTAACTCATCTAATCTCATTTCATCTTCCTACTGAACTGTCATCAAGTGCGTGGGCAGAGTAAACTCTTGATTCAGGTACCAAACAGTAAGCGAAAATATGGTGGATTTCATGCGGGTTCTGAGTTGATAGATGTTCAGCTGAAAATCTCAGATACCCAGCTGTTTCGAAGTGTCCACAAGTGTCCAGCCAACGTGTCCGGCAGGTGTGGCTTATAGGCACATGCGACCTGTGAGCCTACCTCCCACGTTCTCTTTTTCTTGGGCATACCCTCTCCGAGTCCTCGTTTGTGTTGACTTCAAATGCTATGTGTGTTCATAGCGATGCGATGATTTTAGTGTTGCTTTTGTCCCTGATCAGAGAAAGCTATCGAATAAGCTAAAGTTTTTCTACTCCGAAGCACCAACCAATTTTCATTTTTTGATGAATTTTTTTCTGTGGAGGAGGGAGCATTGGTATCTCTCCAGCGTCGTCGGTGGAACTCACGAAAAATTCAAATGCTTGAGTTGTAAGTTTCGCACGTTTAAAAATAGAAGCATTGATTCTTTTTATTTAACCTGAAAATTGAAAATGATTCGGAATATTTTTGGCATGAGACTTTCATCTCATGAGGTAATTTTTTCCCTTACACTAGATCTAGCCTGCTTTGCTCTGCTCACTCCCGTCCAGACCCATGCGTCGTAAGTATTTGATCCCAGATCGCATCTTCTGACTGCTGACGACTTCCACTCTTGTTTAAATTTTTTATTTTGTCTTTCGCATACTCAACTAATTAATTAGTTAGGAATTCACACATGCCGATATTGCGATTTCGTGGTTATACGCTAGATTAATATAAGTAAAAGACTGAAAAAACGTGTTCAAGGGTTGAATTTGTCTGCATGAAAAGTGTACTGGGCGATTTCAAATTCCTACTTTTCCACTTGAAGCCAAAATTAAGTATCCATCAATGTTTCACACCTGCTGTACGATTTTTTCCCTGAAAGTGAATGCTCATTCTGATTGCGTGAATTATGATGGAATTGGTTTTAATTTTCAGAATGATTTTGAAAAGATGTAATTTTTTGTCAGCAGTCATGTTCCTGCACGTATGTCTTTGTACTCTTCTTTATATATTACTTTTTCCTCAGTATTTGTCAAACTTTATATTAGTGGTAAAATTGTAACCGAAATTCATATCTCTGCATGCTTGTATTATTGGTTCAGTGCTCATTGATAGACGAATGGTTTGCTATAAACACACATGCATCCAGTGTTTCTAAACCTATCTTGGAAAATGGGTCCTAGATCTTGCGAGGCATAAGAGGTTTCATCTACTCGAGTTCTTCTAGTTTCGCTGTAAGAGTTGGCCGTAATTTTCGTAGGTTTACAGGGCGTCAGTGCTAACTAGTCGCCACTTAGTTTTAAGGCTATCTTCTGCGGTGCCACCAGTTCCATTTAGGTTTAAAGAAGTTCGAGTAAAGGGTCCTGCTAATATGCAAGACCAAATAATAGAACCATTTTAAGAGTAATTTTAATTAAATTCTGTGGGATTATTTCCTGGTTGGTGTGTAAATGATAACCTTATAAACTAGGAGTTCAATAATAACTCTTTATAGTTGTCAATGGATGGAACTTTGAGTCCTTCCAGTACCAAGTCCTGGGTTGTAATTGCTTTGATAGTATCTACTGATGTCTGACGTGCTGCAGAGTACGTACTCTAGTTCTAGAAGCTAGTGCGGGTTTGCCTTCAAGTCTGATACACTTTGTTTTTCTTTACTTTTAGGCCAAGCATCTTCTGTTGTGGGTTCGATGGATCATTTTATTTTTTTTCTTGATATTACTTTTTGTTATCGCATGCTAGTGTTACATTCGTGATCTACCTTGAGTAACTACGTGACACTTGGAATTATGCATGCCTTCGCTACGAGATTTTCCCTTTTAGAGCCTGGATCAAGTGGTCACAGTAAACTAACGTACTATGTCGGTAAATATTAGATGATATTTGAAGTTAGTTGCACTGTTCGTATAGGATAGTAGAAATCACAATAGTAGTAAAGGAAATTCTGCTACTAGCTTCACTTGATTTTATTCCTTCTATTTGTATTATTTCTGTTTTTGTGGATTTCTTTTTTAGTTACATATGTATAGCAACTGCCTAAATGTGTAACCAGACGACTTGATTTCTGTAAATAACAGTGAGAATAGCATAAAACTTGAGAGTACAAGTTAACTTGAGGCATTGGTTTTGAAGTAAGAATAAACCATAAATGGCAAATATTGAAATACGTTTATCAAATGCTATAAATTACGGTAACCATAGGAAATTGCACGTCAATAATTTTATTTGTATGCTTTTTTCCATATTGGTGGTGTTGGTGATGATTTATTTTATCCGCGAGTTCTAACTACTTGAATTATGAGCTTCTGTAAAACTTGGGCTTCATTTTCACTGTTCGCATATTCCCTAGGTACTCCTCGCAAACAGTCAAGAGCGAGCTATTTTACTCCTGTGGAGTTCCGTTTCACTGGGCTAAGTATCGCAATAGGTGTTAATTGATGAAATGAGTCCACTTCAGTCTTCAACTTGGCTCAGTATTTGCCGATACAAATTTTGAAGACGTGTGTCCCTAGTCATGAGTATTACGAGTGACTGTTGCGTTATAGATTTTGTTTCAGACGATTTTTATACCGTATTGTGGATAATATCAGGACCTATTTCTTTGTGATTGGGATAAAATCAAGCTAATTTTGTGGGAAAAGTCAATTCGGATAGATTTATGCAGTACTCCCTGTTTACCGCAGAGATAGGGATTTGTATGTGAATGACCTCGCTTGTTTCTAAGATATATTTCGTTTGCTTTCGTTAATCTATTACGATGTGTCACTGTAAGTGTGGAATTTCTTACTGAATGGGAGCCTTAACTAAAATGCTCCATCTGACGCGAGTTAGTTCATTCCCATGAACTGCATCCAAATTTGCGCCTGCATATCTGAACCATCTGCCGAGCTCATGATCATATGGACGTTCTTATGGTCGTTTCTAATATTAAGTTTGTGTGTGTAGCTGGAACAAATTTTTTGCAAATTCGTATATCATAAAATTTAAAATTAAACAGACTATTCCTATGTGGTTTCATTGATACAACTTGGTAAAAGTACAGGGATGTTCGTGGAACACATTTGAGCGCACCCTGTGCGAGGCTATCTTGGTCAATGGGACCCTGTGCGAGGCTAGCCAAACCCATTACTCCGTTTCTGCTCTATTTTCATGATTTTCCAACTGTTTTATGCATTGTTTTGTTCGTTTATGATATGATTTTCGGTTTATTTATTACTAGATCGATATGGTATACCTTTGAACCGACTAGAAACGTGCATTTGAGTGAAGAGATACGAGCTCTCATCCGAGGCGTCTGGCGACATCTGGCAAGTAATGTTGGCCCAAGGCGTTCGGAGGGGCGAGACGGGGGTGATGGGGGCTGAAGCGGTGGTCGTGGGGAGTGGGGGGGTAATGTGAAGCAAGGGACAACGGGAAGTGAATGTTGTTTTCCTTCGCTTAGTTTACCGAGGAATTTTACTGTTCTTTTTCCATAGAAAAAGAATTGATTCACGCCGTTACGTTGTTAATTTTGTACCTATGAAAATAAGGCTAATACATCGGTAATACGTAATGTGAGGTGATGGAAAAGAAAACAGGGGGTTAGGAGAAGGGAGGGTCGTGTACAGTTCTTGTATGCTTTTATAGTCATGTGCGCCTACTGTGACGCATACATGTACGTTTTACTCTCTGTGCGTGAGCGTTAGACGAACGAATGTGATGCTAAGTTGTCGTATTAATGCGTGCCGCGCGTTTTATATGCATGTACTCGTGGTATGTACAGATGGACGTTTTTTATCAGTTTAGAAGGCAGTGTATTGAGAGACGCATCTAATCTACTGACGAGAAGATTTTGGAACGGCGTTTCTGTTGAGTCGCATCCTCCTTGGCGGCCTGTGGTTAGGCTCCGGCTGGTATCAGCTAACGTTTTAGTTCTATATTTATAGCACTTTTCCTCGCTGCTCCAAGTTTCATACGTTGTTGTGCTGTTTCCCAGATGATAGTTTAGTTTAAATTATGAGTTGTTCAACGTTTTTTCTCGATTTTATGCAATAAATTCAGCGTTGACTCAAGCTTTTATTATAGAGTGATGAATTTTTTGAAGTCATTCGTGACGTTGATGAAATTTTATTCATTCATTGTATGTTCTGCACGTGTGTGTTTTGAAGAGACTCGCTTCGCCTTAATTGTTTGTAAATATCTGGTTACCCACGTGCTAAATAAACGTGTGACGAATGTCTCCTGTTAATTAAAGGTCGTAGATTAATATAATTTATTTTAGGAGTAATGGTAGCCGGAAAATATTTTTGAAGAGATTTAACTGTGTGCATTTGTTAGTTTTTTTGCCACGGTATTCATTGTTTTAACTTACGAATTTGAAGTTATAAAGCTTCTCTTGTTTTGAGTGTCCTTTTTGCACTTGTTGAGTTTGGTTTGAAGTTTCTTCCAAGTTAAGCCGTTAAATCTTGCGATTGAAAAATTTGATTTTATTTTTGACATTTTTCTTTCGTTTACTTTGCAATTTAACTTTAATTGTAAGGCTCTACTAGAGGGACGAAAATATTCCTCTCCAAGTGGTACTCGTGATGAAGTGGCGCTCCACAAGACGTTAAACCTCCATCTGTGGCTTCTTGGTTTCTGTAGTCTGAGAAGGAAAAAATGTGGCTTCAGGCCAGTACCAGGTTGTTAGGGTTGTTCCTGCCAGATCCTCTCTACCTCGCTGGTGTAGACTGTCCCACGTGGCTTCGTGTGTTTTTTTCGTTCTGGCGAATCGGACAAAAAAATTATCGAGATCTAAACCGTGTAATTCTGTATTTGTTTCAGGGTCCGGATCTGAGCATCATCAAATTATGTGTTATGTTAGATTCCATTTTCAATTTGCAAAAGCGAACTCATTAAATCAACTGCTTCACGCTGTGCATCGCTGAACTTGAGTACTTTTTGAAAGCGCTATTTTTGTTTAGACCATGTTTTTCTATAGGATTCGCATATTTGCATGTGAATGGAGGAAAATCGTCAGCACTGTAGAATGATTCCTTAAACTTGAGTTAGTAATTGTTAGTTCTTACGTTTGAGCGTTTGCGTTTCGTTCATACATTTTAAGAATGAGAAATGATCTTTATATTCAGTGTGGTTCCACGTAGAATGAAAATGAGATGACTATATCCCAATATGAAAACAATCTTTATCCAAGCTGCGATATTTGCTGCGAATGCACTTTCCAAAAGCCATCAGTCTAAAGTGGAAAAATAACTCCGTTAAACGTTACCAAATCATAAATGTGAACAAGTGTCAATTTGGAGTGTAGGAGTAAATTCATTTAACCTCGAAATCCGTTAGAGGGCACAAAGTATGACATCGATTTACCCGCGCTCGCTGTAAGAGTAGGTAGGTAAGGTAGCTATGGGCAGCTGAGGGGCGTTGCAGTCGTAGTCATGCATGGCGCGTACCAACTGAATTCGCGTATAAATATAGCTGGAGGGAATATTGTTGTTGTCCTCGTATGTTCGAATTCAATTTACTGACTGCGTCTTAGTACTTTCTACATAAGGAGATGCGTATCTATTTTATTATCGTTTTCGCTTGTTCGAGTGAAATTTACTGGCTACATATTAGTACTTTCCATATAAGGCGTTGCGTATCTATTTTATCAGACGTGTTGAAGGATCAAAACAGCTAAACTTACCCGATTCCTTCAGTAACTAGCACCAAATCAAAGTTGCTTTACGCTTGTTTTATTTTGATTGTGCGTTGACATACCATCCTCCACTTCAGCGCTAAATTTCCTTAGGAATAGATGCATATCAGTTTCTCTAAGAATTTTAAGGTTTCTTTACAACTACGTTTAGTTATTTCTGTAGTTGGAAGCTATGCTTTCTCAGTTCAAATTTCGCATTTTTTTAATTATTAGAACGCAGTTGCTGAAATACAACGCAGTTGCTGTTATAT
Organism: Platorchestia sp. MABIK; assembly: GCA_014220935.1. Classification (NCBI taxonomy): domain Eukaryota; kingdom Metazoa; phylum Arthropoda; class Malacostraca; order Amphipoda; family Talitridae; genus Platorchestia; species Platorchestia sp. MABIK. The sequence continues at coordinate 102,246 of JACJUY010001679.1, read as the reverse complement.
TTCTGATGAGTGGAGCCTGAGTTTCGAAGCCAGCAGGAGAGTCGAATCGTCTGGGTGCCGTGTACGCGTCGCTATGGCGTGTACGTGTTACGGTGGTGTTGTATCGTTCCATAGTCACCTCCGCTGCCGCTGCTGCTGCTGGTGCAGCGTTGCCAAATGCTCGCTTCTGTGATGTGGCCGGCTGCTGAGCTAAGCGCTGTGCCAAATCTACGTCCCGTCCCCTCGCACTCGACTCGGCTGTGCCGTTCGTTGCTGGTTGCGCGGTTCCTGCTATTGTTGATGGTCTTGTTGGTGTTGGTCGCGTAGTGATGCAGCTGCTGGTGATAGTAGCGAACTGCTCCAACATTCCTACTATCCTCCAGTTTTACGTATTAACTCTCGTTACTGGCAGTGTTTTACTTACGTACTCGGGACTAACTCTTAAGGCTTAATCAGAATATCGAAAATTGGGGTATTGAGTAAAGGTTGTTTTTTCTATCGTTCTTGTTGTGACACCCGAGCATACGTACGCGAAGTTGCCGTTTCTTTTTTTTAAGAGTAGATTTTAGCTCATAAACAAGTTACTTACTCGTTGCATGGTGCCGAAGGTTCGCTTCATCGTTTTATAATTTTAGTTCACGATTCTTTTCGGGTGTGAATAACATTCGAACATTAGGTTCTTCTGTGTTTCTCTTTGACAACGTGATGTGGTATTCAAAAAATGTATTGACTTGAGTTAACCTTGTCTTAAAGTTTGAGGGTTAGAGCTTCATTTTACTCACGTTTGTGTACTTTTTGATCGTTATGGATAACTTTTTAATCACGAATGATCGAGTTCAGCAAATTTAGTGAACTTTTGAGGAGCGAAGATGCCAGGATTTTCTGTTGCGGGGTAGTTACCCATATGTTTGAAATTGAAATTCCCGTATTTATTCCTCGAAACTGATTTGTTTGTAAAAATCTGCTGGTGTATTTTTTTTAGTATGTTCGATGTAGTTAATTATTTTAAATTTTTTCATGCCTATTTCTTGCATTTTTCTCATCACTTCGAACTTGGGATTTAAGGAAAAGTTCTGAAATGAAGAACCATTCATCTTGTTTTTGAGTAACATTCTTGACTCCTCCATGCTGAGAACGTATTAATAGACGTTGATACTTTTGTAAATGTCTAGTTTACTTCTCTTTCAATGCAATGGTAGAGAATTTCATGGCGCCGTGTGCTCCGTTTTACTGCGTTGATGTTGAAATTTTATGTTTCGGAAAGTTTCCAATAAATAATTCACATAGAAGAAGAATTTCACTAACATACCTTTGTGTAAGCAAATGATAGAGGAACATGACTCGTTCCGTTACATATTTACATTAGTTCTTAGAAAGAAAGACTATGGGGCTGGAAATTTTCGTAATAGAAGTTAAGAATGTAAAACACGCGTGATGTCACACGAAAAAATACACGTAATAATGTTTTGTAAAAATCTGCTACCCCTTTGTTTGCTTCAGTCTATGCTGGCACGATTTGAACCATTTATGCGCGTTTTAAACTGTAGCACAAAATTCTGCGTTCTATACGTTTCTCATTCTGGAAGTTAAACTATGAACAACTTGAATCGTGCCTCAAAGGCTTGAACGGCAAGCTTCTCTAATACTTGATACTTTCAAGGCGAAGGTGGTGACCCTCCAAGCAGAACGAAATGCGGTGTTGCTTGGACTAGGTCCGAAAGGGAGGGTGGGAGAGGGAGGAACTCAAATCCATCACCAATCGATATTTAATCAATAAATGATTCACGGTTTGGCTCCTCTACCAACTCCATCTCAATTGAACTGTCATGGTTACTAATGTTTGTGGCACGCATACATGCTGCTCGTAGTGCGATGCACCTTCGCTAGCTACTTCATGATCGTTAATAACCTTGACACTGGGCGAGAATTAGTGTATGTGTTGGAAGGTAGCTGTCCTTCCTTCCACTCTAAAAAGGGAAGTTCTTGAGTGCAGGTTGTGTCTGTAATCGTCGAGTCTCACACACGTAACGGAGTCTCGTTTATATATTTGACGGAGACCATGTCAACCGTTTCATGAAAGCATCTGGACTGAAATGAACCTTTCTGGTACCATGTTAAGTCGGAGCTGTCAGTAACTGCAAAAATTTTGCGAGGATTTATTCAAGGACGTAATTCACGTTTTAGTAGCGAACAATGAAGAAAAGTACGTTTATGTACTTGATTGCATCATTACTGTCCATAATCCAAAGAAGTATAAGTCATAGTCAACATGTCTTTAACCCTTGGACGTTCATTTTAAACAGTGGAACAGGATTTACAATGGGGTTTGATTTTTTGATGATGAAACATGCAAAGAAACTGCGTTTCCTTAACTCCATACTAAATGGTGCCTTCATACTTCCTCTCTTTGGATCGTCCTTGTTGCGGTTAGGGAGACTTAAACTAACATCTAATCAAATTATAGAACTACAACGTTGATAGAATCTACATCGAATGACGTGAAAACAATTATAAAACTACAAGAACATCGAATTGAAGGTATTATCTGTTGAGCAACTCAAAGCGCTTGGCTGCAGGCATTTAAAAAGTCCTGAAAATACTGTATTATTTTCGAATGATTTTACATAGTATGTCAGCTAGCTGAACAAAAAATCCGTGAAATAGTTTCATTACCGCGTATGAAATTGTTTCATCGTAGATAGTTCGTGATTAAAAGTAGAACGCTGAGAACTTTCGAATTTGTATTTTGAATCGCAAAATAATAGGTTGAACCTTACTTCCAAGGTTCTTTACCTTTCAATGTGAGTGACTTGCACGTTAAAGTAGGGACCTAAGGCAAAGGTGGGTTGGGAATTCATAGCTCTGTGGAATGCCTGTGAAGGATCCTAAATTACGCATCGCTTGCGAAGCCTGCACTGTATAGCGTATCGATCTCATCGAGGGACAATACTTAGTGCGATGAGCGATTTCGTTTTTGAGGGGGTTACGGTTAGGCGTTGCCTAAGAGAGAAATTCCCGTAACGCCTTTTTTTATGAATTGCCTTAGTACTTTCGCTACGTACGTGAATCCAATGTTATGCAAGCTTTATTTCTCAATTTTGCATGTAGTACACATAGCGCTAATTGAATTCAGTATATTTGGGAAAACAGTGAATCATCTCGTGCATTTCTCGAGTTAAATGCGACACAACATTCCACCAGAGCTGACCCGGTGTTGAGCATGCTTCCTTTAATGTCAAAGACGTTCTCAGCTCCTTAAGGACCTGCTGAAATGCATAGCTGCGGTAACTTGGTACACTGAACTAACTAGCACGTTCACTGAAACAGCGTCGAATGACGTGAAACAAATTACTTAACAGTACTAGAATGTCAGATTGAAGGAATTATTGTTTTATCAACTTAATCTCATGGCATTTCAATAAATTTTGTGAATTGATTTTTGAACAAACAAAGCAGTAGTGGAACGTGGTATATTTTGATGGCCATCTTACGTCCGTGTTGAGTCATTACTCATACTTCACAAATGTGTAAGTTCAAATGCAAGATTCTTCACAAAGTCATTTTGTACGTACAATTTTGGTGTTTTCGCTTCTTTCATTGTATATGAACAAGATTTAGAATTTACGATAAGTGGATTGATTTTATTTTGTCCCTTTCTTTGTTTCAGGTATGGCCCAGTGCAAAGTGTGAAGCACCTGAATGGGCCGTCTTCAGACTCCAACGAAGCAGGCAGCAATAATGCCAACAACAACAATAATAACGGGAGCAGCAACTGCTGCACCGTCGCCTTCGTCGACATCTGCTCGGCAGCGAAAGCCCATAAAGCTGATCACCGCATAGATGACCGCATATTGAAAACCACTTACTATGAACCCTCAGTGGCGTCACTCTCTTCAGGACACTACTCAAGTGGTGCCACTCAATCGGGAGGTGGTGGTAGTGGCGGATCTTCAGCTGGTTTAGGTGGAGGTGGTATAAGCCACTACCCTTCTGGACCGTCACAAGCCCAAGGTGTTTCACAAACTCCTCTCGGTTCCAGAAGCCCTCGCTTCGCTGCAGGGTAAGTAAACTTTTTTCTAAGTAGAAGAATACTCGCTTCTGCTTGAATTCTAAACGGCAAGTATGCGCACGCAGAATTGACATGCGCTCTGACGCTCTTTCTTAAGCGAGCTGTTGATGGGAGTGACCGCGAGACGCGCTAGTTAAAACTTTTGCCAATTGCTTCTTCAGTCCTTATCTTAATTAAGCGAAAGTATTTGTCCATCACTAACATTGATCGCATGTTTTCTAACTTGCATTGAGGATAATGTTCGTAAGATGTATACGATAATGGCGTTCTTCATGGAGTGAACGACTGTGGCTTATATTGCCCGTAAGTGCGCAAGGTGAACCTGACGTCTAGCACGGTAAACAGAATACACAACACTGAATTTTGGCAAAAGTTCGATTACAAGCTTTAAGCTCAAGTAATCATTGCGTGCTCGTGCTCCTCGTTCGGGTGAATGCTATTCGTTATCATAAATGTACAATTTAGTCTAAACGCTCGGTTCAGTTTTACCACAGGTAATTTATTCTTGGTGGTCGCTTTCACAGGCCGAGGTAACTTCAAAATCCTCGTAAGTTTACGCTGGACTACAATTTTTTCATGAAATGAACCTGAGTTTGAACATGTATCTATTTTAATTATTTGTTGTGTTTTTTAGCTCTAAAGAATTTAAATGTGTTTACCTTTTACAAGTGAAATCATGAAGTGCATATTATTGTAGATTGTACAGTGCGTACAGGAGTGTGAAGTCTTTTTAGCTCTTTTCAGCGTACGTCAAAAGTGTTATATAAAGCTGAAAATCGAGTCTTGGCTGTGTGGGGCAGTGTCATTGTGAAAGTGTTCATTTCTCATAATAGTGTACAGTGTTGAAATTGAATTCATGCAACCCAGTGATGTGGTGTTACAATTAAGCCCCAAGTGCATCCTGAAGCCAAGTTGATCAGCTTAGCAAGTGGAAGTTCAATTTCCGTCAAGAAAGTGTTGCTCACATCACAAACACCACGCACATATAATAGTGCCTTCTCTTCGCGGTGGATTACAGTGACAGTGAATCGATGAAATGCATTAATTCGAGTGTATCGTTCAGTGTTGGCTACGTGTGTTTTTATTAGCTGGTATGAGTCTTATACCAGTGTGAAATTTGTAACATTGCTCTTCATAACCATTGTTTCAAACTCTCCTCTCTGTATTTTAAGGTGTTTCTGTTTTCATTAGTGCATTTATTGCCTTGCTGTAATATGGTGCGTTTCCTTAAGATTGAAGGGGTCTCACTGCTCTGACGTAAGTACTTCTAATTTATTATTTTGTTGTACAGAATTTTTCCGGTTGGCTTCTTTACTATTATGTGTATCCAATTTTCTAATCATTTTCAGTCAATTTTCATTTCACTTTGAAGAATTATGAATAATCGACCGATTTTTATGCGAGCACCATATACGTGGGCTTCTAACTATTAAATAGCAAACCATCAGCATAGGTTTGCACGATAAATATAGTGAATTACATAAAAATGATTGGTGTTCGCGAAACTACGACGGATCATGCTCAATTTGCTTGTGTGATATGACATTATAATATCAAATTCGGTACCATTTTGAGATTCTTGAAGGCTTGTATTCTAGCTGAATGCTTAGCGGGTACGTTGAACGCTAGGCATGTTTTCAACAAAGCATTTTTGTTGTACTGAACTTATTTTGTGAAAATTAGATTCGTCGTTTACGAAACGCTGGCTGGACTTAATGTATGTACATGCGCGCTTATTAGATACTCGTATATTCCGTGGTCAAATGAATTACGTGTTTTATTTTGTTTAGACTTTATATGCTTCACAGCGGAATGTAGTGCGGTTTTGTGGCGGTCATTAAATTGGATGAAATATTAGTTGTATCATTACGAAAGCTTTAAGTGTAATGTAATAAAACACTTTATACCGCATTCCGTAGTTAAATACGGTACTTGACTTTATGGAAAAAATGCTGTGTAGCTATTGCGACTCAATTCGCGGATTTTTAGGGATTGAATTCTGGATGTGGTTTAAGACTGGACCAATGCAGTTGATTGCGATTTGAATGGTGAATATTGTGTGATTAAATATAAATTTTGAATATATTTCCAACTGAGCATGGAATGTGATCTTAGACTTAATTTAGGATTGTGATCTCTGGTCGACTGGTGATGATGTGATGTCTGAGTGCTTGATGTGGCAAAGGTAACGTTGGACGTCTTTTTTTATTATTAATTTTTGGAAGCGTGTTGTGGTTAGATTGAAGTATACGTGTAAGAGAACGTGGGAGAAATCTGTCTGTAAAATTGATGTCTCAAATTTGATTTCATGTGTTGGCGAGTTATCAGAAGCATTGTCAAGGGTTCGTTATACCATCCGAGTATGTCACTTCTAGACGTTGTTATTCTGTTGTTGCGCGTTCTAGAGGTTGTTAGTGTGCTGTGCATTGCTCTTAAAATCGTACATCTAGTGTCAAGCTTCAAGAACTTTTGAAAAAAATTATCAATAGGAACATAAAATTTCCATTCAATTTGTTTTTTAAAAGTGTTGCAGGCTTGTAGGTACGCGAGTTTGGTACACTTAACGTTTCCATATTTGCCATTCAAAGCTGAGTAATACTCAAAGCCCATTTTTTCGGAGTTTTTTCATTGACTTTCGAGTTCAGGTATTTAGTTTGTCCTCTTGGGTTAGCACAGCATTAAAAAAATGATAACTTCAAGAACGTGGAGGTCATTGCACACAGCGGCTGCAGCCACTATTGGTGTTGAGCGTTACATAAGCTGAGACCGCCCTTCGTCGCATCACCGTGCGTGCAACGTGGTCGCAGCGTGAATGTGCGCACGAAGTGTCTCGCAATAGTCACGTTTGAGGCTTTGTGTTGTCTTCTTCACTTGATGGCTCACAGTTAGTGTTGTCAGAGGTTGGTATTGAAATTCTCGGCTGTACAGTTGTCTACTTGACTTGATGGTTCTCAGTTAGTGTTGTCAGAGGTTGGCATAGAAATTCTGGGCCGTACAATTACTTGTTTTATTGAGTAACTTGCTCGTTATAGTGCTTTTCGTTTTTCCGAGGTAGTGAGATAAATAGAGATTGTCATTCAATTTCATGGGGATTTTACGCTCGAGCGATGTGTAGGATTCCTTAGCTCTTCTCGTAATGGATTATCCATGAAGTTCTTCCTCAAGTGTTTCTTGGGGAAATTAGCTAGTTACTAGTTACTCCTAGTTACTCGTCGAAGAATTATTTAAGCTTGATGCAAGACCAGTTGTAAGTTAGTTTGTTTTTCTCAGTGAGGCAATACATATTTGTTATTTTCTTCTGTTCTCCTCTTTGGGGGATGCCGATATACTGTGCCACTGAAATTTACCTCGAATGTAATACCTGTTCGCCTTCGTTTCTCTTCGTGATGCATATTGGATATTGAAAAATTATTGAAGTTTAAGTCGAGAATTTTGTTAATTAAGCGGCAATTTACCCGAATTCTGATCAGTTTATCGTTCATACAACACTATGTTTAATCTAACTACTTTATCGCAAACTGGCTGAAAATGAATTTAACTAGGAAAATTGAATTCATTCTTGGAATTGCAACCCCGCAGAGAAATACAGCTATTGTATAAATGGGAATTAGCACTTTTAGGAAGAAGTTATATGGTCCCAAAGTTTGGGTAAGGTAGGCCGTTAAAAATAGTTTCTATTGTTTTGTTATAGGCCATCTTTTCTTTGTTCACTGTTTTTTTTACTGCTATTACTTTCTCTCTGACTTCTGTTTTACTTCATTAACGTCTTTCAGTCTAGCTGTTTTTATCGCAAGGAATCCTGTTTGTAATTGAGAATTTAAGATCTTGGTAATTCGCAAAAAAATTGTATAGCGGCCAGTTAATTTCAACAGTCCAATCCTTCCTACCGTTTCCTTTGTATTGAGTTTGTCATTCTCTTAGCTTTAGCTTTAGCCCATGGAAATCAGCATTTAATGCATGCTTCAGCAACTCGGCAAAGCACTCTACTTTTGTGTGCGTTCAGATAATTACGTGAGTATTAAGAATGTACAATCAAAAGCTAAAATGCATGTTACATTGAAACGCTAACCTTACAAATTCACATCAATTAGTAAAGGTAGATAATTATTTCAATTCACCACACTTGAACGTGAGCATTTAGAGGCGCGTTTGTTAGCACAGCGACTTCAATTTAAAATCAGAGTATGCAGCGAAGATGTTCTGGCAGATTTATTTTACGTTGTGTTTCGTAAATGCAATGAAAATACCAAGTTCTAACATTCATGGTCTGCGGCGTCAGGAATGACATATTGCGTATGATAACACCTTATCTCAAATGTTCGTGTACACCCTTGAGTTGTGGTGTCATGTTCCTGTCTCTATCTTTTTCTCCAAAATAAAACGCTGCGCTAACCCGGACATACGTTGCTTAAGTATTATAAATGAATTTGACCTTTTGGCCTATGGAACTGTAAATAACTCTTACGCTTGTGTTTTCGACCTTGGTTTCTAAAGTATGCAGATTGGATTTGACCCATAGAATGGTGAATGACTTACTCCGGTGATTGGGTTATTTGCATGGAAAATTGTTTTCTTCCATTAGTATATTATTCGTCAGGTTCTCGGGTGTAACTAAAAGAACGGTAAACAAAATAGTTTAGTTAGGCGGGAGTCGATTAAATTATTTTTGTCGTGGGAATTTTGGGGCTGTGGCTCTACGCGAAAGCCAGGTGTTTTATCCAATTACTTCAAATGGTGGTATTTTTGCTGATGAGAAATGGTTACTGAGATCTATTGAAAGAAACAGCAAAGTTGGGGTCCTGAATTCTTGATCTTGGCTGCTTAGCCGCAATTTTCCGCTGCTTGGGCTGTTGCTGCATGGCTACAGTACCGGTTTCCATGAACATGTGAGTCCCAGAAAAGACGAGCTGAAAACCAAGATTGTATTGCAACATTTTTCCTTCTTTTATCCACAGTCTGTATTTGATTTAAGTGTCACTTGCTATTGCTGAATATTTTGAGTGTCAGACTTTGACGTGAGTCTCTGTGCATTTAAATTCTGGTTCCGTGGCATTATTCTTCGCATTGCATTCGACTATCAGTTTATCGTCTAAATAAAGAATGTGTTTGTGTACTGTCCAGCCTAAAGCTTGCGACTAGCTTATTCTATCAGATGGTGAGGAGCTGACTGATTTCCTTCAAGTTCAGCATAATAGCAGCAGACCTTCGATCCGAGGGGAGGTTTTTCTAGGCTTCCGCTGGCATATTTTGATCTACATGAATTTCCTAGCGGCGCATCACTCGTTTGTTGATATTCAAAATGTCTTCGCGATGGAGACGAAGGGTAAGGAAGAAAAGGGAAGAAGGGTAAGGTTCTAAACCAAAGAGGCGCCTTGCGCCTCTTTAGTTTAGAAACCTCCTGTTTTTAAGGCAAATACGACTTACATAGTTTAGAAACCGTAAAATGTATTGGAAGTAATTGTAGTATAAACGGAATACATTTGTTTTGAAGAGTAAAATGTAGAGAGAGACAGCCTGAAAAAAAGGATAAGTTAATGTTGAGAAGCTCTGTGAATGAGAAATGAACTCTTGGTAGAAAACACAAGATCGTTTTAGAATTATGAGGAACAGGAGAATTTATCAAGGCTCTTCTTCTTAGACGCTACGGCGTTAGCTCCCACCTTTGCAGTAAGTTAGCCGCATTTCAGCACGGATACAAGAAAAAGTATCTATCGTAGTGCTTTACATTTATCAGAACCTCTGCATGTTCTTGTGCGTTAAAGTTCATAAAAATTTTGCAATATGGAAAAAGGGGTCCTAATGAAGAAAGTTACTCAAAGTTATTTGACTTGAAGCCAAACAGATTCCAGTTAAAGAGAATTGTTTACCGCTTCTGAGTGAAGATTTGTTTTCATTCAAAAAGCCCACTTGCATAATAACGAATTGACCTCGGCTAATGTTTATCATCATTAGTTAATAATGTTTATAATTTCTCATAAGCGAAGTTCTTTCCGTCTGTTAGGCTTTATGGAGTTGACAATGCAGTGTTAAGAGCCAAAATTTGGTCCCAAGATTAGAGTTGAGCAAATCTTTTTATTGAAATGAAATGTTTTTTATTTTGTTTGGGGTATCTTATTTTCGGTTCACTGCTGTCAGGTATTCCAGCACTTCTTTCTTCAACTGATCTTGTTTCACGGCCTTCCTTCTCGACTTCTTATTTGTATGAACAGGGTATCTTGTGTGGGAACTCACATTGTTGGTAGATTCTGCGTTTTCTTGACTCCATACGAAATGGTCCCTTCTTCATTTATTTTTTTGAAACACCTCTGTTGCTGTTAAGGAGGCTTAATGTAACTTATCTAATCTAAAATTTGACAAAACTAAAACACTTCCATTTGCGTGTCACAGTTACTTCGCATGGTTACTCGATAGCACCCGCTAACTTTGTATCTATTGTTTATCCACAAATATCCATGTTTATCCACAATTGTTTCCGAAATTTAGTATTGTTGGCACTTAACAATGGATAACACATTAGGTATTCAAGTTAGTGCCATGTTTTTTTTCGTACATTGAGGAGTTGGAATAATGTGCTGTGAAATGAGCTCCGGAAAGTAGGCTTTTCATACGTTGAAATATAGTTCTTGTTCTAGTTTTGTTACAGACCATTTTCTGTTTGGGCTCACAGTTGTAGTTTTTCAGCTCCAATCGCTTTCTTCTTCAGCTTCTATTCATGTTTCATGAACTTCTCGTAAATCTTTGTTTCTATACGCAGAAAATGAGCACACTCTTAGTGCACCAATTCTTCGCTCCCTTAATTCTATATTAAATGTTTTCTTCTACTCGTAGGAGTACTTTTATTTTGGTTAGGAAGACTTTAACTAACTACTTATCTGTGTGATGTTAAAATCCAATTTTGACTTAGTATGGTGATGCGTTCACAACGTGGCCATCAACGCTCGAGTTGCATTATACGAAGCATCTTTTCAGAGCTCTGATTTTCACTACAGGGAAATATTTCGAAGCAAATCATAGCACGGGATTTTTTTAGCAGATCTTTGAGTTTAAGCCCCTCAGGGGGATACAGTTATTGTATCTATGGGAATTAGCGCTCCCAGGGGGGCAATGTGAGGGATCGAGCTAAAGGTTAGGTAGGCTTTCTTTTTGTTAAAATAACATAGGTTTTTGTTTTGTTACGGACCAACTTTTTTTCGGTTCACTGCTGTCCTGTTTTCTCAACACCTACTACTTTCTTCTTCAACTTTGATCTTGTTTCATGAACTTCTTTCTTATCTGACTGTTTCTATGCCCTTTCTGCATGGATTCCGCGTTCCCTTAATTCTATACTAAATGGTGCCTTCTTCCTTCCTCTCTTTGGATCGCCTTTGTTGCGGATAGGGAGGCTTGAACTAACTAATAATCTAATCTAATAATCTTTGAGTTTAAGAACGAGTATAATTTCTCAAAGGGCCTTGCATTGTTAGAGAAAAGTGATGTTCTTCAATACGTTCGAATTCAAGTTTACGCGCTTGATTTCTTAAATGATTCAAGGTTCATCTGGTTTTAATTTTAATGTTTTAGCTTAGATCTTGGCAGCGCGTAATGCCCTTCGAGTCGACGAGGGATGTTACCTCTCAACAAAATCGATGTAACCTCTTCAGTGTATATTCCGTCCTATTAGGTGTTGCTTCTTCTATATTATTAGCAGAAGGTCCTCCACAAACGGAAAGAGCGAAGTCGGTTGGCGTTCCAGTTTAGTTTACAGAAAGAGAGAGACGGAAAGAGAGGGAGAGAAAGACAGGGGACGAGAAACCTGCTTTATGGAGAAAGCGTCTCGGCTCAGGAAGTGCCTCCTCGCCTCCTAGTGCCTGCCACCTGCTGCTGCTGCTGCTGTTGTTGCCATGGCGCTCGCCAACTGAACGGCTGCCGCTTCCAGGAATACTATCGCCCCACTATTGTGCCGCTTCTGCTGCGCCCTGCTCCTGCTACTGCGTCATGCCGTGTTTATGCTGGCATGCTCCCTTATCTCCATACTGAATGGTGTCTTCCTCATTCCTCTCTACGAAGCGCTCTTATTTTTAGCGGCTAAGGAGGCTTAAACTAGCCTATAACCTAGGCTAGCATTTTTTGGCTCGGTGTTCATGCAGCTTTATACACCACGAGATGTTGTCTGGGTCACGCGGCTTTGAATCTTGGATACGCAATAACCCGTAAGGGCTGTGTGTGTTTCAAGAAAACGTGGATGGATAATCCCATCGTTATTGAACTATTCATTTAAAGTCAGATATAATTCGACGTTTTACGGTAGAAATCACAACTGCTTCATGGGATAGTGTGTCGTACTTCCTGAAGTAGTGCAGCGTAAAAATAGTATATTAATCTACGGATGTAGGTTGAAGTTGGAAATAATTTAAAACTATTTCTTTACTTCATCTGATAGTAGAAAAAGTTGAACTGTTCCTAATGTTAATGGTGGAGAAGCACAGCTGAAGAGCAGTTTGTGCGGTTGATGCGTATTAAACTGATTTGGTAGGTTTTCTCAGAAGTTCCTTTACTTGAGTTTAAGTTACACTTCTTATCAAAGTGCAAACAAAACGAATTAAAGGGCGCACTAGTGACAGGCAAGCAATGTGAAAAAATTCAATGACAATTTTTGTACAAAAATTGATAACAATATTATACAAATTTGATGTGACGTTTTGCTTGAATGTAGTGCTTGCTATGTTCTTCTGTGTAATATTGAATTTTTCAAATGTATCCATATCTTCGTTAATATATTTGTATTTTAAAACGGAGCGTTACAAAGGAATTGCGATTTTTGTTTATCTTAACGTTGAGTTACGTTGTTCAATATTTTTTGAAGGACCCTTGATGTGCGAGGAAGGCTAAACTGCCATATAGCGTAGTGCAGCTTACTAAGTTGAGTTGTCTCAGGCGAAAGAGATTCTTTTTATTCAAGCGATCCAAAAAAAGTGTTCGCATAGGGCTTTCTCAATTGGCAAGCTGTTTCACCATTTTTTTCCCGAAAATTTTTGACCTGGGATTTCTTCAATTTGTGCCGTTCTACGTTTTGATCTATAAGAATAAGAGGGGGGAAATGTAAGGTCCGGAGCTGAAAATTAGGTAAGGTTTCCTCTCGTTGAAATACGATGGGTTTTTCGTTTTGTTGAGAACTCTCTATTTTGGTTCACGTCTGTTCTTTTTTCAGCACCCATAACTTTCTTCGACTTTAATTCGGTTTCAAAAACTGGTTTTACTCTTTCAGTTTCTATGCGCTGTGTGTGGAGGACATACCGTGTGTATAGATTCCCCATTTCCTTAATTACTTATTAAACAATGCCTTCCTCTTTCCTTGTTGGGCATACCTTTGTTGTAGTCAAGGAGGCTCAAACTAACTTATCTAATCTAGTTTGCTCAAGAACGAGTCCCCGTACTGAAGATATGCTTTCTGACGTGTTAGTCTTGTGAAAGCTTGGCGGTACTTGGAGGAAATTTTTGAAACTTATGTTGAAAAGGAGTATCTATGGGAATTAGCGCTCCCAGGGAGAAAAAATGTGAGGGCCCGAGCTGAATGTTAGGTAGGCTTTCTTTTTGTTGAAACAAATATTTCTTTTTGTTATGTTGAGCACCACTTTTTTTCGGTTCACTGCTGTCCTGTTTTTTTCAGCACCTACTACTTTTTTCTTCAACTTTCATCTTGTTTCATGAACTTCTTTCTCAACTTAATGTTTCTTTGCCCCTTCAGCATAGATTCCGCATTCCCTTATTTCCATACTAAATGGTGCCTTACTCCTTCCTCTCTTTAATACGCTTTTTTTTAGCGATTAGGGAGCCTTAAACCCACACACAATCTAATCTGTTGAAAAGGAATTGTGGGCATTTCATTTGCCATAAATTGCATCATTTCAGCCACATTCAGCAGCGAGGAAACTTTTTTTTCAGTTGTCCTCTGTTTTTTCATTGTCTATCTATATATTTGGAAGGGAGTGTGGCAGTACTGTCGTTAAACCTTTGATGATTGTTTCAGGGTTTCTGATTTTTTCCTCTCTCTGACTCAACTTTAATTTTTCACCCGCTCACTTTCATAACAATACGCTATCAACTCAAAACTCTAATTTAATGAAAAAGAGCTACTAATATGCTTACGTTACTCTATGTTGTGTAGATTTGTTTGTTCATTCTAAGACCATATGTTTTTCAATAAACGAAGGGCGCGTAGTTAGGTGCCTAACAGGTCCTGCATTTACGAACACTGATATAGCCTTACCCAAGGCTATTTGAAGCGCGCTTCGCAAGGTTTGCGTGTCACATCCCGTCTTGTGTTTACCCAGCTTTGGAGGAGGTAGTGTGGGCCAGAGGCATGTCACGTGCAGGATTAGCGAACCGTGTCAACACAGGTGTTTGTGTGACTGACAGCCCAATTAACCAGCATTTCAGCACATGTACTGAAGTTCTAAGGGGTACTCAAGTGGAGTTCCTCATTGGTAGGCATGTGCTCTTCTTCGGCGTTCTTGTCGTTTATTCGAGACTTGCCGTTTTCTGTAAATTCGTAAACTTTACCAGCTCTTCCTTTTACAGTGTGGAATGGCATGTTACAAAGACTGAACCTCGTATTCTACAGCCACTGGAGTCGATATAATGAATGAGTTAAGGGGAGCGTTTGCTGTGCCGTGCACATCAGCCTGACTTACACGTCAGCGTCTGGCGTTAGTCTGTCGTCATTTCAGGGATTTCCAAAGGTGTTGATGCGCGCCTTTTGCTCTGCGCTGCTGCTGCTGCTTGGGTCGAACGGCCCTTGAGATCTGATGCGCACTTTGTATTTTACCGCCTCATATTCCTCTCGAGTTTTGTATCGAATTTAGGCCAGTGCGTCCTGAGGGATTTGAATTGTGTTGTATGGATGCGCAGAATCTTGTTGTTCTTCCTGCTACCAGTGATCTACCTAATAGTAACTAATCACCTGTTTCGCACTGAATTTGATTTACATCCCAGAATTCAAGGTTATCTGCAATTTCGTTTGCATTGTTCATCTGGAAAAGGAGTCCGAATGTAACATTGTGTTAGTAATTCATTTTAACTTCATTTTTTTGTAGTGAGAGAAAAAGAAATTCAGCGAGCTTCGGTTATTCAATCTACCTCATTGACGAGGAAACGCGAATGGAGTAACGCATAAATGTTTTCACTGTAAACAATTCTTTCAGAACTGCAGGGTATGTTTACTTATAGGCAATTCTTGTAGTTGCTGCAATCGATGGCAGGATGTGTCAACAGCAGTTTAATTGCTGAGCTAGCATTTGTAGGTAGAAGGAAAAGAGGCGCTACTTTGTTGTTTAATCGCAAACAAATGAATCGTTCCTGGAGCTTGCGTGGATTTCTCCGAATTTGTAACCTCTTCAGCTTACTGTGACCGCAATCAATCAGGCCAGAGACTGTGCAGTAATGATAGCCTTGCGCTTTTGATTTGTTGTAGCTGTGCCTGCCTCCAGCGGACTGTTGTGAGCCCCAAAAGAGGAGGCCACTTCGTTCCATGATGGCAACTATCTCTTCTTTGTGCGAAGTTGATCTAAAAAACTCGTATTCTTTGCTCGTACTGTTACACTCAACGCAAGTTTGGATGATTTAAGATCCCTTCTCCGCTCTTGCCTACCATTAGCTGTACATGAACTCCGTAGGATACGCGAAACGAATGCGCCCTGCAATTTTTTACGTTCCTGAGATAGTGATGGGCTGAAACTGTGTACGCGTGTTGAAATTGTTTTATCGTGTTCAAGCTTATCTACATGGCCGCTAGCGATTCATCTTTTAGCAAAATTGTTACGCTTCTAGTGTACTGGCTAATTTCTTACGACATATATATTGATTGCGAAACTCCATAAGTATTATGTCTAAAATAGCCAGAAATCACATTATTACAAGATATTTTAGTAGCATGGGAAGCTGGGACGGTTTTGAATGAGTAGTTCTGGTATCTTAATTGGACGTGTCGTAGTTATGAATTAACTTTTGGAGGTGGTAGACGAGGCTATTCCATACCCTCGCTGTGGAAGTCATACAACGCTTCTGGGAAGCTAACGATAAATTTACCGTCTTCGTCGATTAAAATGTCAACAACTCCTGTAATCGCGCGTAAAAGAAGACTATTTACCCGTTCAAGAAAATAAGTTTTAAAATAGTTGGTGAGATGTGCTGCTTCCCTATATGGGATACAACTATTTTATTTATGAAAATTAGTACTCACAGGGGAAAGTGTGAGGTCCCGAGCTGAGAGTCAGGCCGGCCTTCTTTTCGTTTAAATATTTTTTTTTTGTTATATTAAGGACCGCCTTTTTTCGGTTCACTGCTGTTCTGTTTTTCAGCACCTTGCACTGCTTCAACTTTTGTCTTGTTTCATGAACTTCTTTCACAACTTACTGTATCTGTACACCTTGTACATAGATTCCTCGTTCCCTTGAGTTTATACCTAATGGTCCCTTCTTCCTATTTCTTTGAAACACTTTTGTTGCGGTTAGGGAGGCTTGAACTTAAATTTTCACTAATCGGCATGTCCTGCTTATGCTTCATGGGAGGTTTCCATGAGAGGAGCTTTACAAATTATGACGTACTTTCCTGTTTATTAACAAGTGTCCATGCCCACGTGCAGGTAACGCAAGGTTTTTATTAATGTTAAACAATAAAGGATAATAAAGGTTCTTAATGTGGATAAAATCATTATTGCACATTGCAGTATTTTAGTTCCCTGAGACGTCTGTGAGAGCTGTGGTCGCTTCTAGATGGTCACGTGTTGTTGTCCTTCACACCTGAAGTTGCCCTGGCAACGCGAAGGGCGGTCAGTGCTTCTTAGTTTTTTTTTTGGCCTCTTGTGACTGCTTAAATAGAATGGGCGTTTGAGTGTTGCCGAGTGTAGAGATACAAGAAATAATCCTCTTCTCTGCGCTCAACTGCGACGATGCTTCGAGAGAACACTTGAAAGTTCAAATCAAGCTTTGATGGGAAGGAGCTTTATTTTTTCAAGTCGTAATTCATTATGTTTTCTTTTATAAAAACGGAGTCAAAAGTAATGGAACTTAGTAAGGATGAGAGCATTGGCATTCGTTATCGTTCGACGATATAGTTACTTGTCATAAATCTGGTAGTGTTGTAGAATTTTGTTGCTGTGTATAAAATAAAGATGCATTTTTCTAGTACAGTATAGTGAATTTACCCATAGTTTAGATTTTTTTTCGATGTCGTAATTTACGAGCACTTCACCCTCGTTTCAATGAATAGGAGCCTTGCTTTTTTTTCTTTCTATCGCTATGGTGTGGCACCCGTTCTTGAACATTGGTGACATCTATTTCAATATTTCGAGTTGTTTTTATTTCGTTACCACGGTCATTTTAATGGAATTTCAATTGTATAACTTTATGGTGTTCCTATTTTTTTTTAGCGCTTCTTGGGGGAGGTATGAAGTCCAAAGCTGAATCTTAGGTTAATCCTCCACTTGTAGAAATGTATATATCTTTGTTACGTCCTTACGGACCGTCTTTTTTCGGCTCACACTATTTTTCAAGGCATCTGTTCCTTCTTCATATTTCATCTCGTTTCATTAAGTTTTTGAATTTACCATTTCCATGCGCAAGGATCTTGTGTAGGAACATTTGAGCACAGATTCCTCGTTCCCTTGATTCCATACTAAGTTATACCTTTCTTTTTCCACTCTTGGTATCGCAATTTATTCACTTAAAGAGTCTTAGGACATTGTCTTCGATGGATTATAGCAAACTCAAATTTAAAGTCAAAAGTTGTTGAAATTCTTTTTTAGAAATGTCAAACACTGACTGTGTAAAATAAATACTATTCATTTAAAAAGATTGTCAAAAATGTTTCAAACGATCCATCGATGTGTCATTTTGCAGCTGGAACAATTTGAGCACGACCCACCGGTAGGTAGGTATATTGCATTGCATGGGTTAAACTAACTTATAATCTAATTTGTTCGCTTCTTATTTCCGAGTTGTAACTACGTTTACGAGTGTGTCGCTTCCGCGGTTTGGGGAAATAGAACCTGGAGTTATCGCCGAAAATGCGCCTTGCGCTCGATCGGTAGAACTTTCCCTCAAAGAAAGCTACAGGAAACATGCAAGTCATTTCATCACTATTAGAAATTATGGAGCTCGTAATCCACTGTTTTTTGTGTAAGCAGTCCTTACAGACTTTAATTTGTGATGATAAACCTATCAAGTATCAAGTTCTTTTGCGGGCTTTCCACCTATTTTTTTCTTTCATTTCTATTAATAACAGTTATTCGTTGTGTGCACAACTCAGCAATTCTTGCTACCATTGCGCTGCGAGTAATTGAATACCGCTGTTTCTTAACGGTTTAATTGCCCGCGTTGCTTCATGTTTTTATGGTCATTATTAGTTTTGTTGTCTCTGGAATTGGATTTTACGACGCCACTTAAACTATCAAAAACTGCCAACGTGAATACTCGTTCTCCTTTGGCCCGCCCTCACTTTCTTTGTAGTAGAAGGGACGGCTTTCCTCGCGCTCTTGGAGTACCGAAGATGGCCTCACCCAGTCCTTGTTTTAAACACTGGAGAGCCTGGTTAGCTTGATAAGCTTCCCTGTCTTTCCACTCTTGCCGTTTACTGTTCTGCTTACAATTTTTATACTGTTTGGGTTATTATCGAAGTGTGAGTTTCAAATTAAAGAGTTTCTGGGAATTTTGCATGATTTTCATGTAGTGATAAGTTAATTTCGTGAATGGAAAGACAACGCTGTTAGCCGTTCGTTTTTGTTCGCAAGTTACTTTTTTCACCTTTCACTTATTGTAAATCTATAGTTGTAATTCGCACCACTCACGCGTACTTTAAATGTTATGATCGAATAATAGAGTACCATGCATACTTTCACTTTTACACTTACACGAGAAAAACATTGTTGAACCTGGAATTAAGAGTGTTGATCCCTTCACGTATTTGTGATTTTAAACTATAGCCTAAATTTATGTATCCAAGTTGTACTGCGTCATTGATGAAAACTAAAATTTCAATTTTATCAACAGAACTTATGGTCTGTTGACTCATGTGAGGCTCATTCTTATCTGAGCTTCTGTTGGACGTTGCTGTCTAATCTTCTTTGAAGTTACTATCTAAAATTAATTAACAAGGAACTCAGCTTATGTTTTATTTTTCGGTGTTGTGCTTTGTTGAAGGAAGATGCGAAGGTAGGTATGAGATTCTTGCATTATCTTCGTCGGCTGTTTATTCAATTGGTCCTGACGTTTTGTTATGATAAACTCTCTCTTGGCTTCTGATAGAGAAATAGGTGCAGATTTTCAAAGTAACTCACTACGAATCTTGTTATTGCATTCACTGAAAAACGGCTTTGTAACTGTAAATCTTGCGCTTGCATTAGGAATAAATTAAAACGTCTATAAACTATACAGAGCATACTTCTCATTTCATGTTTTTGAAAATGAAAAATATTTCTCTCCATATGACGTACACAAATGAGGCAATGAGAACTCGATGGTTTTTGAACGCAAGTAGAAAGCAATTTCAGGAGTATCTCATTGAAAGCATGGTTTCGATAGATAATTCTCTTCGGTTAGAATGGTTTGTGGTTTTTTTCTTTCGTTCTGCACCGAGGTACAACGGTGCATTGCTTAAATGGAAGGTGTGACGCAAGTCGTGTGTTAGTGTGAGACCGCAACATTTATGTCAAATCTGTTATGGTTTACTTGAAATCAAAGTCGGGTTTGTTTACAAGAAGAACAGTTTGATTACCAAATATGTCTTCAGACCTTTGAATATCTTTCATCATAGTTTGACTAGCGTCGAACTTCGGTGAACAAATTTCATTGGTTTCCGTCTACGAGAACAATTTCTACGGTCTGCGAATCTGGCCTATAATGTTGGTGAAACTGAATGCTTACTTTTCACCTCTCAGGGGGGATACAACTATTATATTTATAGTAGTAAGATCTTCCAAAGGAAAAATTTTAGGTTCCAAGCTGAAGATTAGGTATCTTTCATTCCTTCCTCTGCGTGAAATAGAGTAACTAAGCCGACCATGTTTTTTCATTTCGCTGCTATTCTTTTCTGCGCTTATTTCTTTCTTCTTCAATTGTTTCTTGTTCCATAAACTTCCTTCAATTTTGTTGTATCTATGTGCAGGGTGTGGATACACCTCGTGCTTAAATTCCCCATTCCCTAAATTCCATACTAGATGATGCCTTTGTCCTTCTTTTCGAGAGGACACCTCTGTTGGGTTAAAAGAGAGGCTTCAATTCACAATTAAATCTGCTCACTCAGTTTTTCAAACTTATAGTAAGTGCTGCATTTGTGTAGTATGTACATTTGGCAAGTGCGTTGCATTTCTGTAATTATAGACATTACTTAATTTTTTAGCTCCAGGTGAAGTGGAAAAGTACCGTCGTTGAGTGGCTTGGTTCAACACCCTAAGGACTGTAATTTAACAGATGAGCTACTTCTTTATTTTCTTTACTGGGGATAGAGAACTGGCCTTCTCAAACGTTTGTGTTTACGGATGACATTATACGTCTTCCTCAAGTGGTTTTAGCTATTACACGTCTAGAGACGCCCAGCCACTATTGAGTTGGTAAGGTCCTACTTCAGCTTGCGCTGACGTAATTGGAAATGTATTCCAGCGAGACGGCGGATTTGGGGGCTTTGGTGATGGTGATGTGGTCGCTCAGGAAGGGAGATTGAGCATTATTGTTTTGCGGTAAACAATGCTGCCTGCACTACTGATGAATGCCTTCCTCGTGATTTAGGTCACTCACTTCTGGTATGTGTTCAAGCTGCATTGCAGTTCTCTAATTATATCGCAATGAGTGACGTGGCTTTCTGTTCGGCTGTTAAATTCTGATAAATGTACTTTCATCTCTGCACCGAGCTCTTCCGCAGCCATCTGCGTAGAGGTCGGCGATGATAATTTGGAACAATGATAACTATAAAGCATACGGTTCTTACCGCTTTTTTCATTTGAGTTCTCAAATTGTTACGCTACCTGGCATTTAGTTTTCGTTCAACATTGGATCATGATGTAGTCCGCCTAAGCTTGTTCGTGCTAAAGGTTTACCTCAATTTTTGTATTAGACTATTTTTTTATTTTTTTTATGGAAATTCAAGAGTTGTTTTCATGCTTGTTCGATATCAACAAAGGTATTTATCATTGTATAATTATCTTGATTTCTAACCCTTTAAATGTGGGGACGAACGAAAATTGTGAGGACTTTTGTGTTCAATTTTTTTTCATTGCTGTAAGGGCTTAACGCACATCCACTGCTCATGTCTTATTAAAAATAACATATTTTTAAATATCTCCGATGGAAGTTTCTCTGTTTCGAATTACAGCTAGTTACTTCTAATCTAAAGTGTAGGTACTCTAATGTAAAATTCCGGTCTATCTGGTATGGAAATCTAACAATTCTTGATGTGCTGAATGTGTGAGTGTTGCAACCCCAAATTATTTGCCATAGAAAACGTGTGTTAAGATAACAAAGGACTTAGAAATTATTTTTCTTGAATACTTGATTAAATTAATCATATTTACATAGACAATTGTCAGGGAAATGTTTGCCATAACCTTATTTTTTGGAAAGTTTGATTGAAACGAGACGTCTATAATGACAAATGTGATCATTTTCAACACCAGGGATCTAGTGTGTTGATACGCATTGATAATTCTGAGTGTAGAAGCTGAAAAAGAACAATAACAGTTTAGGATTTTAGTATTAGACAATTAATTTTGGTTTTATCTTTATTGTTATCTTTTATTACAAATAAGCCCTCAGGGGATATGACTAATGTATTTAAGGGAATAGCACTTCCAGGAGGAACACATGAGTTCCCGAGCTTTAAGTAAGATAGGCCTTCCTTTTGTTTAAGTAGAAGAGTTTTTTTTTGTTCCGGACCATATTGTTTTCTGTTCACTTCTGCCCTATATTTCAGCACGTATTACTTTATTCTTCAACTTCAATTTTATTTCATAACTTCTTTCCTAACTCATTGTTTCTATGCACCTTGTGAATGGATTTCGCGTTCCCTCAAGTCCATAATAAATGGTGTCTTCATCCTTCCTCTCTTTGAACATTTTTGTTGTGGTATAGGGAGGCGAAAACTTTCTTATAATCAATCGTACAAATACAGGTGTAATTTTTAATGGAAGATTGTAAAAATATTGCCGTATGCTGATGGAAACAATCACTGATCATCTCTGCTCTTGAACGATATCAATTTTGCGTGAAAGATTTTCAATGCGCTTTTAAAGCTACTGAAGACATCCATTTCAAAACTATCACTCCTTGATATTAGAGAGAATAAAAAACTTTAGCAAATTGTATTTGGGGAATTTCATGATCGACTAATCTGGGTGTGTGGCAGGAGCAGCGCAACCTTGGTGCTCATTCTGCAATGCGATACCTGTGGTTTCATAGGACACAAGTGCGATAAGGAAACTCGCTCGAGTCTTTAGCGTGGATAAGTTATGCTGTTGAATCTGAGCACGCCAAAAGCAGATTGAATTATATCGGGTCCGATCGTTTCATCAGTTCTTCTGAAGTATAGTGTGCTTTTAAAATGTTTTCATGATATATTAAGACAGAAATGTTGTGGCATTAGAACTCGTTTTCGTCCTGCATTGAAACCAATATTTTTGTTAGACGTATCTTGCATCATTCAACATTCTATTTATGAGCGACACTTATGTACCAGTCGCAACTAAGCGATGAACATTTACATTTTTTTATTTACTTACTGGCTGAAAAAATATAACGAAGAGTTGTAAGCGTTCTATGCATATGCAAATATTTCAAAATATTTGCAAACGTCAATAATTTTAAATATCATTTCATGTTAGCGAACGTAATCGTTTACCCTGGTATTTAAAGCTAAAAATATCAAGCTGGTATTTTCAGAGCAGAATTTCCTTCGGTAGATTTGGCTGGTTATCTTTCAGTGTTACTATTTCTTATTGCCCTTTTCGAGTTGCCCTTCTACAGGCATTGGAGTTTGTAAGGCGTGGCCGAGGCTTTACAATATGCCTCATATGCTGCAATTTCCGAAGCTATTTTGTTCTAGAACAAAGGGCGAACTTTTCTTAATTTTATTTCTTTTCATTCGATTACTGTTCAAGAGACAATGTGTCCAGTATTTTCATTTTATTTCGCGCACAAAGTAAGAACTGGCGAACTCAAAGACGGAGACTGGCCGTTGTGTCGGTACTGTTCTTGAAATTTGGCATTTATGTTTAAAATCCAAGTCTATGCTCATTTCTCACTCGGGAGAATAAAACCGTTGTATCGAGGGGCGTAAGTGCTCCCATGAGGAAGACGTGAAGTCCTGAGCTGACTGTTGAATTTTTTTTTTGGAATAAATATTTTTTACTTTGTTACAGACAATTTTTTCTGTTCACTGATGTTCCCGTTTTTTTTAGCGCATGTTTCTCTCTTTTTCAACTTTTATTTTGTTCCGTGAACTATCTTTCAAATTTGCATTCCCAGGGGGAAAAATATGAGGTCCCGAGCTGAGTGAGACTTTAGTAGGCCTTTTTGTTGAGATAAATATTTTTAGGATCTTAAGGACCATCTTTTTCGATTTACTGTTATTTTTCAGCACCTACTTTCTTCTGCTACTTTATCCTTTTTCAATGAACTTCGTTCTTAACGTCTTGTTGCAATGCGCCTTGTGCATAGATTCCACGTTTTCTTCTTTCCATACTAAATTGTGCCTTCCTCTCTCTAGAACGCCTTTTTTGCTGTTAGGGAGGCTTACACTAACAAATTATCTAATCTACATCTGATCTTCTGGTGTCTTCTAGTCTTGCACTATCAAGTTTATCTAAAACTTGGTAAATTTAACATATAAAATGAGTGAATCGGTTTCTTTGGCATGACACGGAAATACAACGGCAAAAACAAGCACTTGCATTCTATCCATTCATTCAGCGTTTGGATAATGACGTGTATCAACTGATAAGATCATGCGGTGGTCACTTGTTCGTCAAGTTAACCTACAACAGCTTTCGTTGTTTGTCCACCATTGTTTTTCAGTATCAGTGTTGATGCATCTATCCATTCATTTATACGCTAGTGCGTGTTACTGTTAGAAGTGCATTCATTGCTCTTCGTTTAGTGTTGCGTGAATGGTCCAGCAGTGCGCTGTAGCGCATTATGTCAATTGCACGGAATGAACGTCGTAACCGATTTTTTCAATACTATATAAGTATCCCGTACTTAGTTATACAGTATTCTTCTTACTGCGCCTTGGAGTGAACCTCGGCTGTAGTCTCACGCAATATTTCGCAGCTAATATCCAGCGCTGATTTCATATCCAGGAATAAAAGTTAGTGAACAAATTGAAAGATATAATTGCATTCTTCTTTGTTTGATTCTGGATTTTTCAGACTTTTAAGCAATGATGAAAATGTGGGGAGCATTTGCTCTCTTTCTCACCTGGAATTTTCATGCTGCGTCACATGTGTTTTCTCCAAATGCTTCGTCTATTAAGTAAATGTTCCTTGCGACCCCAGTCTGACCTCATTGCCGACTTTCAGAATACAGCAGAGCACTCGAGTTTTATTTTGGACATCTGTTAGACCGGTAGTTACTCGTGTTTGATTAGTTTGAGTTCATGCTGTGAAGCTGTAGCAACACCTGAGCATACATGCGGTCCCTGCAAGCCAAGCTAATTCATTCATGAAATCTGAACAGACACGCACCTCAAAAGGTTGTCACGTTATGGACACCGGTTTTTGTACTTCAGAGGTCGTTCTGACATTCTTTAGTGTGATTTAGTTGTTTTTGCCCATCAGTGCTTATTGTAGTGGACGAGCCAGGACATTTTTTTTACGAACGAGCCTTTTAATTGTTGTTCTTTCTATCAGTCCCTGCGTCTACATTTTTATTACTTGTTTTGAAATCATCTCTGTTTCGTTCACTATGTGTGCTGATATTGAAACGGATAGGAGCTCCCTAGAGTTTATTCGAAGGCTGTTCCACGTTGGCAGCTAAGTGGGCCACTTCGTGCACTGCTAGCGTAGCGCACGTATTGTGTTGGCGTTTGTGGTCAGCTCGCAGCAACAACCGGTCCCAGAGCAGCACCCGATCTGGTAATGAGTGATGCTCGCCACCTGCTTTTTGTGAGACGGCTCTGGTATACTGGCCCTTGCTATGAGGTGTGTGTGTGTTGCCAACCGGGCTCTATGTTAGCGACCGTCCGTCAGGCGCGGCCTCTGCATCTTTCATGAAACAAAGGGACCGTCTGGCAGGGAAACTCTAATTTGTGCGTATGCCTGCTACTAGAGAGCGAGCTGGACTGCCGTGACACGTTGACTGCGATTGGTTAAACTGAGGTTCAGAATTCAACTCAAATTTAATTTAAACAGTTCCTAGAAATTTTTATAAATACAAAACATTAACTGGGTCCATTACATACCATTAATTTTAAAGATGGTTAAAACTTTTTCAAACGACTCAGCGATGGGTCGTTTCGCAGCAGGAAAAACAAGCACGACCCACCGGTGGGCGCAGTCAACGGGTTAACGTGTGGATCCATACTAGGGTAACCGGGTTTTTAAATATTTTAAATCAAGTTATCCTCAAATGTTTCCTATCGACCAGTGCTGATGACTATAGTACAGTTGTTTACGTATACTCTCGCGTGAAGTTGTTCTAACGCTCAAAACTTGCATCTTTCGAGTGATTATATATTACTAGAAAAAAGTTTAGAGTATGAGTATGCATCTGAATGTTCACGTGTTTGATAATGAAACTGAGAAGTTAATCGTAGAAATGATCGATTACATATCAATACTCAAGCACATCAGTTGCCATTTAAAAAAAATAATGTAGCTTAGATGGCAAGATAAATATTTCAGTGAGCTGTGTCGTCTCCACTCCTGTTTCACTGTTAGGAGATGTAAAAAAAGAATATTTAACAGATGCTGTTTGAATCTACAGGTAACCTTGTCCCTCGATAGAATCTACCGGCAACCAATAGAAAAATGATAGAATAATAATTACTAATTTTGGTCAATGAAATCAACTAACAAATATGAGGTAGCAATTGGCTCATTTTTAGACACGTACTTTTCTGACCAGTCGAGCTGTAGGGGATGAGACTTTTTTAAGCTCGGGATGAATACTTGAGCTAACTCGTTCCTGTTCCGTGAGACTAATTTTGTGTTGGTCATTATATATTTTAGGCCATTATGTGCAAATGTGTCGGTAACCCTTTATAAGTATCGAAATATTCCTTTTGCGATTTTTTTACTTTTATTAGTGGAAGCTTTTATGTTGCAGCCATTAGTGGAGTAATCTACGTGCTCCTTACTCAGCGAAGCTCAACGCCTTTGCTCTTGTTTATAAGCTCTGTCGAGAAACAAACAATCTAATAGATTGCAATACATCTATGCACTTGATTAATCCGTGTGTGGAACGCATTCTAACACACGTTTGATACAAGTGGGCGGCTGGAGACAAAGCATCTTGATTACAGTGGTTGGGTCATTTAAGTAGTCTCGTTTAGTGGTACTAGACACTTCAGTTGATTTGTATCTGTCGTTGCTGTAATTTTATTTAGGAAACTTTTACTTGATTGATTATTTATCTTGAGCTTTCTTTAAACGATTGCTCAGTGTTGAACCGTCAGAGTTTTCCATGTACAGGAGTAGACAAATTCATGGAAATACCTAGACAAGCTTAACTAAAAAGAGTTGATTAAACAGCCCTTGCTGTTGGGTCTCTCATGAAGTGAAACGGTGAGCGGACGAATTTCCAAAGTATGGCTACTAGATCATCAATCACCGCGCTTCATCCATGCTTTATCGGAAGCAGGTAATCTCAATCAAATGCATCTTTTACTTTTTTTGTCTTCCAACATATCCTCGGGACAGGTTAGAAATACAATGAAGGACTCATTCTTCCATTGGATATTACTGATGGTGTTAACTTAAAAGTCTGTTTTTCAAAGTGGCAATTTCCCAATTCCAACCATCACATGAAATCCGGCTTTGTTGAACTCCCGGCTTAAACTTTTTTGTTGTGACTCGTTCAGGACGCAATTCAGGTTGTATAGTAACTGCGATAACCGTAGTTTAATATTTATTCTAAGAATCTGAACAAGAAACGTGTTGTCTCAGTCCCATAGTTTGATTTCCTTCTTGAAATTTGATTTTTGTGGGATATTTTTTTTTTCATACGCTTTCATTTTTATGATTATTTCTAGGTTCATTCGCCTGTCAGTTCAACAGTTTTACTGACGGTAGCATTTGCAATCCGAACAACATTTCAATCTTTTTGAATGAGATATCACTCGTGAAAAGATAACTAAACTCTAAATTCAGGGTAAATTTTAGCTTATTTTCAATTTTGCTAAATTAAATTTACGATTTAGTTGTAAGTTCTTTTAAACAACTATTGAATGAAATGACACCACGATCTTCATCAAATATGATCCTTAATGACGGCGTTTCCGACAATAGCTGCATCCATTTTCGGGAATATATTTTTCTAGGATAAAAAGCTAAAATCGGGGAAAAAACGCACAAATTGCTTAAATGTAATGAGCATAGTATCGCCACTAAGCAATTACTAAGTAAAAAGAAATCCCTTAGGTATTTACAGGGATTAGCATTCCCTGGGGGGAAGATGTGATGTCGCGAGCTGAATGTAGGTAGCTTCTTTTTGTTGCAGTATAAAAGTTTTTTATACTGCATGGGTTATTTTGCAACTGACAATTTTTTTCGGTTGATTAGTGTTCCTATTTACAGCACCTATTATTTAGTGCAACTTTAATCTCGTTTCATAAACTTTTAAAATCTTGCTGTTTTTCTGTTCTGAGTTGGGACACCTCACCTTGTGCATAGATTTCCTGCTCTCTCAATTCCTTACTAAATGGTACTTTCTTCTTTACTTTTTGAGAACACTTCCGTTTTGCTTAAAGGGCCTCTAACTGATCTAATCCATGCAATGTGTTTTTTATTTATAATCGTTTATAAATAGTTGACACTTAACGAATACGTTGTCTCATTAAACATACACGAGCATTGCTTGTTTTGCGTTCGAAAATCCTGTCAAAAAAGTGTATGGATCGAGTGTGAATCACAAAATATGGTTTAAAGGAGTAAACAAGTAAATTTTTGGCGTTTATGAAAATGAAAGTATAAAGTTACACTGTTTGTGAATTCATTGAAACTTTGAAGCGTAAAATAAAGGTGTATGAGTTAGTAATGCTTTTAGTTGAAAGCGTTGCAGATTCGTGAATTGAATGCATAATAATGCATTCTAACGATTGCCTTGTGCGAATTTTTTTCTTTTTTTACTAAGCCTATGCATTTGTGTTTCGTCTGTTTGCGAGTTACCCAGTATTTGTTAAACGATCCCATGTTGCTTTCTTTTTCCTGAAATAGAAATACATCTGTATTTTCTTGGCCTTGAAATGTGAGACGGTCATTCACAAATGCTCGGAAAAATTTTCAGGCGAATGTTGAAACAAACACGAATCGATGAGCATTTTATATTCAAAATCAATGACGGTGAGTTGGCTTATACAGAACTCAACTGAAAAACAATTTCAATGGTATGAGATGGATTAGAAAAATGCTACAGGGAATAGTTTCATTCAAAGCCTTTCAGGGATTAAATCTTACATGAAAGATGTAATAGAACTGAAATGCCCTGCCACCAAAAATATCAGATATATTTATACAGGCCAGTAAGTTAAGTCACACTTACTGGTCATGGATTAGAATTTATCAAGTTTTTGCTTTATTTTCCTAGTAGAAGAGTAATATCCACGAAATTAATGTAGCGTTACCATGGATTTTACCTACGATTAAAAGGCAAGAAAAAATAGGCTAAGATGGGTGTACATTAGTCAAAATATGTTCAAGGAAGGATTTTACTAAAGAATGTTAGAAAAAATTGCTTTGTTTTTCCTACAGCTCTCTTCTCTGTTCCCCAGTTGTCATTAATTAATTGGTATATTGTGTAAATTATCAAATGGTGAAAAACATGAGTAATCCTCGTGGAGTGTTAGCCCCATATTCCAAAAATGACTTTTTAATGGCGGATAGAAAATATCAGTTGTGAAATTCCAATCATTTGAGGCTTTCCAATTTCATTGCTTACGTGTCAATTTACCCTTGTAGTTTTCACTATTAATTAGAATGGTTTTTTCTTTTACTTTCTAAGCAGTGTTCGTCTTTTATTATCTAGATTTTTTTGTAAGGGTCGAGCGGATCGAGGGTTTCTAAGGTGTGTCTTGGCGCGTAGTTTAGTCGGCCAAACCTTTCATTAGGTATTCTTTTTGCCGTGGGAAAGCTCGCATGCCATTTGAAAGCCTCTGCATATGTTTTCAATGTTATCGCAGGGTATTTTGTTTTATTTAAATTTTATGTACCACGAAGATACTCCAGGATGCCCATGATTTTTTTCTCAATTTAACACTTAGGCCGCGATGTGGGCTGCCGGTGTACACGGAGGGAATTTTCATAATGCTGACCGACCAGTAGTCACAGACTCACTTTTCATAAATACTTAATCAAAGCTAATTGAACGCAAGATCCAGTTAATGCTAGCTATTTTCAAAATTTCTTACTTCAATTGACTTTATGTTTGAGTTGAATATTGAACTTCAGTTTAACCCATCGAAGGGAATTAGCGCTCCCAGGAGGACAATGTGAGGGCCCGAGCTGAGAGTTAGGCAGGCTTTCTTTTTTGTTGAAAGAAAATGTTTTTGTTATGTTGAGGACCACCTTTTATCGGTTCACTGCTGTCCTGTTTTTCGGTACCTACTACTTTCTTCTTCAACTTTGATCTTGTTTCACAATCTTCTTTCACAACTTTCTGTTTCTATACCCTTTCTGCGTAGATTCCGCGTTTCCTTGACTCCATACTAAATGGTGCCTTCCTCCTTCCTCTCTTTGGATCGCATTTGTTGCTGCGGGTAGGGAGGCTAAAACTAACGACTAATCAGTTTAACCCATCGTGGTCAACATGTTGATTACATATTTGGATTATAATTCAGTTGCTTGGTTTTTCGATGTGCATAGTGTTTACATAGTATGGATAGTTTTCCTTTATATACCGAATGCTAGTCGAACACTGAACCTGCAGAAACTTGATTCTGACAATTGTAATTTCGCATGATAGCGGATCAATTCAGTCATTAGAACGGGTGCAGCATTGTCTGGGATGAGATTTTCCGCTAGGCGTGGAGCAAATGGTGAACGTAACCAAACGCCACCACCAGCCATTAACGGGTTAAACCGGCCCAGCCTAGCGGGAAACCTGTGCTCTCTTTTGGCAGTGATGCGCCACAGAAGTTTAATTTGAACTATGCCCACAGGACACGGACTGCGAGCATTGCGGCCCGTTAGTTTCGTAAAGTGTGTACTTTTGTTGCTGTCAGTCTTGCTGCTGTATTTGAACTAGCTGCTTTAGAATCGGGAATCGCTACTGACTATAATATAACATTAGCGTGTTGTGAAATTTTAGTAATGAATTCTTGCAGGCAAATTATTGGGCCTGTGTGCTCTATTCTGCAGTGTATTTTTGTGATTAACTTCGAGAATTAAACCTTTTTATTGTTGCAGAATTTAGTCTAATGTATGTAAAGTAACCAGGCGATCAAATGACAGTGGGTCCTGGTTCAGCAATTTTAGAATTAATTGTGGGCGTTGACTAAAAAACTGGTTTACTTACTTATTAATTTATTTTGTAGATAAATGATTGCAATGTGAAAACAAACCATTCTTTATTTTAAACTTGGGGATTCATTCTCTTCGAGTGAGATGCTTCACATTAACTGGAAAGACTTGCTAATGGTGCGTTTTTTCTTGATTTACTCGATGAATGAGGAATGGACATTACTCAGTTGTAAACAAAGTTGCTTACCGTATAATCAGGAACATTGGGTTTGATTTTTCGTCCGAGTTTCTAGCCTGTGTGGAATGGGGCGTCCATTTCTGTCCATTTTGCTTGGTAGGTGTGTTTTTATTTTTTGTCGATCTTCACTGCATCAGCTCGTCTCATTTTCCATTACTTATCAAGAATCGAACAGGTGTATTTCAAGTGTAGTGGCGAACTTCATTCCTCTTCAATTTTTTTTGTGTAATTCTCCATATTTAGTAAATTAGCGGGAGTGTCCCATGCGTCACAGTAGCAACAGCTGGTTAGCACACTTGTGCTGGATAACACCTGAGAAATGGCAACTGACGCAGGTCTCGTGTCATTTCTGAATGCGTGTGATATCTAGGTGAACTTCTGCTGTGAATAATGTCTTGATGTTACTGACGTGTCAGCCTCAGTGCTAATTATCCTTCGTCTCCTCTCACTCTCGCAATATCTGGGCACTATCGGTGCCTGAGAATTTTCTGTTGCGAACACTGTCGAGGCCGTTTCGTATGAAGGAAAAATAAAACTGGACCTAATTAAGTTTCTACGATGACCGCATGATTGTCACAGAACTGATGAATTGCGTTTTTTCTGGTGCCAATGTGCCAATATAACTATCGATGTTGAGGGAAGCAATGGTGCCTTCATCCTTCTTCTCTCGGAACATTTTTGTCGTGTGGTAAAGGGAGGATAAAACTTTCTTATAAAATAATAATAATAATAAAATGTTAAAATCTTCATGAATTCAAGGCTAAGACAAGGCTTGTGTCTTCCAATAAGTGCCTCCCCTCAGAGAAGCACTCCCAGGATAAAATGTGAGGAGCTGAGAGGTAGGTTTCGTTTTTGTCGAAATAGATTTTTTGTTTTGTTAGGGATCGATCATCTTCCTTTCCGTCTCAACTTACTGTTTTTATGCCCTGGGATCTTGTGTAGAACACACCTTGTGCATAGATCCGCGTTCCCATTTAATTTAATGCTAAATGGTGCTTTCATTCTTCCTCTCTTGGGAGCACTTTCGTTGCGGTTAGGGTAACTTAAACTAATTTATAATTTAATCCATCCTTTGCTTGTAACGTCTTTTAATTTTCGTTTGTTTCATTTTGTAAACTGAAGCAGAAATTATTCTTTTACACTAATTATTTTTTTCGAGTCAGTTATTAGGAACGAATACAAAAGAACGTCCGCTGCTCGTGCATGAGGCACATTTTTCTAATTTATTGATAAATCATGTGCTACATCATCTGAATTTAATGTCATGCAACGCATCTTTCAATTTATTTTTGTATCGTGCTACGCATTTTTCAAATTTATATTCAAGTATCATGTGACGCACCTTTCAAATTTGATAGTGTGATCTCTCCAATTAGCTTTATGTGCTAAACCTTTGGACTTGTCTTTACTAGGTATAGGTATTCAAACATGGCCGGTACTGATCACTGATCCCTCAACTGTTAGTTACATCTCACGTGTCGTCTGGTCATGACTGAGATGGATGTACTGCAGTGTTTTGAGGTGACCAAGTTGCCCTTGTATTAGCTAAATTTGTTTTGGCCTCTCTGTGCTGGCAGTGTAAATTCTTCTGACGAGTTCTTCTTCTTCTTCTTCTGAAGAGTTCTTCTTCTTCTGAAAAATGAATTCTTCTTCATGTTACAAGCGTATTGTAGTTACAATGAGGCTAAGAATGCATTTGCATGCCACCTTTTCATTCCACGCTCTAAGTATTCCCCCAATAATTTTCAACATGAATTGTAACCTAAATTGACTTTATTGTTTAATTTTTAATTACGGACTGGTTCTCACTGACTTCAAATTTGTCAAGAACAGTTGTATTTTGTTATTTAGTAATGATAAACTATTCCTTTTGAATTGCATTTTAGTCCAGTCGAAGGAGATTTCGATCACGGTTTTTTCGCACTGTAACTAAGGTGACCTGGAACGTCTGGGTTCGAAGCTAAAACAGACTATTTAAAGACTTTCTAAAGCAGTTGTTTTCCATGCAAGTTTCAAAGTCCCTATTACTTTTAATTAAGCTGAGGACTCGCATACGTAACGCAGTCTCGTACTGTGCGTGTTCTGCAGTCAAGTGGAAAAATTGGGCAACCCTTGGCGCTGTTCAGGTCTCATCATTTGCGTCGCGCTTCAGTGGCTCGATCCTCGCCACTCGATTCAGACAGACATTGCCGCCCTTCGTCCTTGCAAAAAAAAAAAGAGAGATATGAAAGTGGCCTAATAACAATACTTCAAGTCGTACTGTGCTGTTCTGGGACAGTCATTGCTGCCTCGCCACTGCCCTGCAAAAAAAAAATATATATATTTATGAAAGTAGCCTCAAATCCATACTTTGGTCGTACCTGTTCTGGGGTGAGAAATTATATTGATCGTGACGTTCAATCACTTACGGATTGCAGTTACTGGACTTCAGTAAGTACATCTGTATATGCATTTAAGAAGCTCTAAACTAAACCATCTCTGAACCTGAAGAAAGCAGGCATAGATGTGAGAGAGGTGCAATTTTGCTCATAGGAGCGGAAGCGCGTTAAACTAAGGGTGCAGACGGTGCTTTCTGTCCACACTTTCGAACAGTCGCTATTTATCATAGCTTTCTTAGTTGGGGACGAGTCGTGACATGAGAGTCTCGTCATAAAGTAAAAGCTTAGAAGGGGGCGTCTATGACTCACAAGTTCTACTGTTCAATGTGCGAGTTGACTGTGCAGTGCACTGCGCGAGCTCACTGCAGCTCGACTGACCGTAGTTTCTTACACCGTCTTGTTTTCTCTTGCCTTGTCTCATCATCTCTGCCATGCCGAACCGTGGACGTGTGTGCATGTGTGTGTGTCTCTTGTCTCAGTGCCACGCTTTGTCGCTCGTATGACCCCTCCCTCGCTCGCTCCTCCTCCTTCCCCATTGGCCCAGCCCCCCGTTCCCCCAGCGACCCGTTGTATCGACCTCGCGGCTCGTGTTATAGAGCAGAGGTCACCTTACACACCCACACCCTCGCCTCCCTGCCCCCCTTCTTTATCTTTCTTGCTGGGCCCTCCTCCTCCTCCTGCCACTCGCTCCCCTCGACCTCACATGACCGAAGGTACTGCAGCTTGTGTGGGTCACCTTCTTACGTGTCACCAGACTCTGCTTCATTTCAAGCTCTGTTACTCAGCTCCCTTCTCTTCATCTTTGCGATGAACTGAGCTCGCTTGCCTGTCTTCGTTTGTTCTTCGCCTGTTTTCTGCCGTCGGTCCGCGACTTTTTAAACCGGGGCTAACTAATCCCTTGTGTTTTTACATCGTCTTGATCCTTATGTCGCTCAGCGTTATGCCAGCCAGCTTTGTTGCGAGCCGCTTTCTGTTTTCCGGCTCTCTTGTTAGCTGTTACGAAACTCCGTAGCGTGCTTTCTTCCGTGAGCTATTTTTGTAGTTTCCAGAATCCCCTCCATCTTGCTCGACGCTTCGCCAGCATAAAATTCAATTTTTACTCTGTGGTGAAGTATCAGGGTGAGCAAATTTTTTAATATGTATGCTCAAAATTGCATTTGTGATGAAAGTCTTTACTCCTGCAATTACACATTCAACTCTAGAAGATACTCGTAGCAAGATGATAGCGATTGGGCTTTTCAAGATTAATACTGCATGAGGCAGTTTCTAGTGTCTCCCTCCTAGTCAAATAACTCCAACGCAGGTATTTATGGTCCTCGACACGGTCGCAAGAGATGGCTGACCAGCACTGGGGGTAAATTATCGAAGAAGTGATTGAATTGAATCTGATCATAGTATCGTTTTTTTTAGGTTTGCTATTTAGTTGAAGCTGAGATAAGCTTTGAAGGATTGAAAATGTTCCAGAATTTGATTCCATTCACTTTAATGAAAATAAATTTCAGTATGTTGAAAGTTGAAGTTTGGGATGAAGTTCAAGTTTAATTAGCATCTTTTAAGGGTGAAATTAGTGTGGGCCTCTGGGACAATATTCTGAGAACAATCGTTGAAGTAAAATATTCATTAAAAGGTTTTCTATTTATGAATGTAATAGGTATACCCGGGCTAAGCGTTCTAACTAGCAAGTTGCTGGGGTGGATTGATTTTGTTCCCTTGTAGTTTCCATGTATTGGCTGGAATGATTAAAGTCGTGTCCTCTCAGGGTTATAAAGCTATTTTAACTATGTGAATTAGCGCTTCCAAGTGGAATATGTGAGGTCCCAAGTTGAAGGTTAGGTAGGTCTTTTTTCTTTTAAAGTAGTACTGTTTTTTTTTTTTGTGCCTACTTCTTCTTCCTTTTATCTTGTTTCATAAACTTCTTTTTCAACTTTCTGTATCTATGCACCTTGTGCATAGATTCCGCGTTCCCGTTAAGTTCATACTAAATAGTGCCTTCCTCCCTTTTTTTGGAATGTCTTTGTAGCAGTTAGGGAGGCCTAAGCTGGCCACACACTAGCATATCTATCTGATCGGTCAGTTTCTGCCAATTTGATCTGTACAGACCAAATCGCTCAAATATCTGCCAGTGTGTGGGGTGATACAGATAAAGTCTGGCATATCAAATCACTCATTTTGATCTTCCATCATGTTGGAATTCCTTACCCGCCTGCAGATTTTATCGCCCAGTGTATGGGCAAATGTGACAGTTCTTTCCCTCCACAGATGTAATCGCTCAGAAATATACCTTGTTTTACTATCATTTGGAACATACCTTGATAGACTGGTCTCGTAGGGCATGCCATATTGCTCTGTAGGTTTCAAATATGATGCTTCCAAGAGCCTGTGGAGAAATAGCTGTTGAAAATTTCAGATCTTCCAGGACCTCCCAGTTGCCAGGAATCTCAAGGATGCTATTAATCTTTGTTCGGAACTTATTGCCTTTCTGAGCATCGTATCTTGCTTTTGTATGAATGGGGCAATAATGGCATGTATTTCTTGGAATACCTCATCGGACATTCGCAAACAATTTCTAAAATCATCTGGGTTATTTTTTTAAAATTCTATTGGAAGTGTCATATGAGAAAATTCTTCTCTTTTTTAAGCCATTCCTTTGACCAACGCGATCGTTTCCGCTTTCTGCGCTTCATAGCACTTACTTAATAGCACCAAGCTTGCTAAGCTTTTTTCTTGTCGTCCAAGACTGGTTATCTCCGCACATCCGCACTGGAGTTGCAGCTATAGTCGCTGCAGTTAGTGGCGAGCAGAGCGACAGATTTCATCCGTAGCATTCCATATCTGTGGGTCATGACCGATCAGATATGCTAGTGTGTGGCCAGCTTTAAACTAACGTTGAATCTAAGGTAATTCGTGTTTTGGTGTCATATTTCCACTTTTTATTTCGATTTTCGCCAATATAATCCTCGTCTACTTCTGTTGGTTTCTGTCGAGTAGATTAGGACAAAGATTCAACGTTCACGTGCGTATTTGCTTCATTCTTATGACGTACCGGTTCATCTTTCAGAGCTGATTGTTATTACACTCCTTTTACGCCTCAGAAGGTGACAACCACTGTATTTATGGCAATTAACACTCCCTGGGAGAAAATACGAGGGTCCGACCTGAAAGTTCGGTATGCCTTCAATTTTGTTGAAATAGTACGTTTTATTTTGTTTTTTCAAAAGATAATCTTTTTCGGTTCACTGCTGTTCAATTTTCAGCACCTCTGACATTCGTTCTATAAACTTCCTTCTCTACATTCTGTTTCTATGCGCTTGTGACTTTGTGTGGTAACACATTGTGCGTAGATTCTGCGTTTCCTCAACTGCATACTAAATAGTAGCTTCTTCCCTTCTCTCTTTAGAACACATTTATTGTTGTTGGGAATGGTAAAATTTATAGTTTAATCTTATCTCCTGCTAGTTCTGACCGAAGTATGACTGGAATTATATCTTAGATAGCGCCTCTTTAATCGAGTTTAAATTAAACCATTGACATTACCGGAATTGAACCATGACAGTTGTCGCTGCAAGAAGA
Source organism: Platorchestia sp. MABIK (assembly GCA_014220935.1). NCBI lineage: Eukaryota > Metazoa > Arthropoda > Malacostraca > Amphipoda > Talitridae > Platorchestia > Platorchestia sp. MABIK. The sequence continues at coordinate 65,377 of JACJUY010001679.1, read as the reverse complement.
CTTGGCCCCTCGATCTTAGGCGATTACGTCTGCTAGACGTATACGCGCTTAGCTTTATTCGCCAAAGAGGAACTGCGTTTATTTCTTGCTTTACAATATCGTAATTTTCAGAATCCCTCATGGTTATTTCTAGTTATTTAATGCCTAAATTTCATTTCAAGTTTTTGACGAAAACACATTCATTGTTGAATCATTTCATTGGTATCAAAATAGCCCCTAACATGTACACAGGACTCGAGAAGGCGGTTCAAAGTATGTGTTTGTATCACAGTTTCGGACATAAATACGAGCGGCGTATAAATTTATATCGTAAAAAGGAACGGGAGACTCGTACTGCATTGAAGTTGTGTGCTTCCATGTACGTCATAGGTCTGATGTAAGGTAGATACAGCGCTGATAGCTCATCATTCGAAATATTTATCTGACACCCTTCGCCCTATTCTTCAAACGATTATTTCGCAAGACGATTTTTAAGGTTTTGAATTAATAAGTTTTTCATTATCGAGTTAGAAAGATGTGTTGTTGGTATCACCATTTTCGATGAATTTATTATGTTTGAATTCATTATCGCTAAATTTTTTTGAAAGCGAGCTGTTTCTCTATTGCTTAACTTGAGCTTGACATTTTGCATTCGCTGTGAATATTCCTATTGCACTTTAAACGTAGCCAGTACGAAATATGTTGAGCGTGGAAGCAAGAGTCCGAGGTGGGATATGTGCGTTCTTTCCGTAAAAATTTTTTCCCATTCTTTCATATTTTGCCGCTGAGTTGCCGGTAAGTAATAAAGGAGCTCCAACTGTATTTGTTGTTAATAGCATACGAAAAATAAGTACCTCGTAAACTCGACTTCGGAAGGTTCATGTTGATCGTAGACGTTCGTCATAACATTCATATTTTACCCTTCAATTTCTAATATTTTAATAATACTTCAATATTTCATTTAGTAAAACCTGACTTGGCTTGAAAGAAAATTGAGAGAAAATGTGTTTTGTTAAACTAGTGCAGAGCCCTTATAATGCAATTTCAAATTCTGAGTATAATTTAATTTGATCTACCTTTGATGTCTTTGGATTGTTAAAAGATTTATTTTGCATATTTATTCCAACTCAATTGAGTTTCAAGTAATTAGTTGAACAGAGTTCGATTTATTGTCAATGCGTACCCCTCAGGGGGATTCAACTATTGTATCTATGGGAATTAGCGCTCCCAGTGGTAAAATGTGAGGGCCCGAGCTGAGAGTTTGGAGGTAGGCCTTCTTTTTGTTGAAATGAAATTATTTTTGTTATGTTAAGGACCACCTTTTTTCGGTTCACTGCTGTCCTGTTTTTCAGCCCCTACTTTCTTCTCCTTCATTCTTCTTCAACTTTAATCTTGTTTCGTAAACTTTTTTGCAACTTACTGTTTCTATTCCCTGTCTGCATAGATTCCGCATTCCCTTATTTATCTCCGTGCTAAATGGTGCCTTCCTCGTTCCTCTCTTCGATACACATTTTTTTTTGTAGCTGTTAGGGAGGCGTAAACTAACATATATTCTAATCTAATTGTCAATGCGTTGATATTTTGCTACACTTGAGAGTAAATGACATGGTGCATTAGCACTTAGTCACGATTTGTCAAATACGTCACGATTTTTGTGCCAAAAATATAGAATATAGCATAGCAAAATTCGTGAGCAGAGAATTATTAGGCATTAACGAATTAGCTTGGATGAGGTTTTAACGTACGTGTTTATTGCGTGATGCACTTGAGAAACCTAGCCCTAATTGCCAGTGAGCGTTCTTCGATTATCTACTAAGTGGGTGATATAAATGATTTCTTGGTGTGGGTTGTTTTTCTTAGCGTTCATTTTGATGTTAATCAATTTACTTCTCGACAAACACGGTAACTTGGTGAGAAAAACCTGACTTCTGTTTACTGAGGAACGTTGAAGATAACGTTTGGCAGTGCTCATCGTTTCTACTTCGGTTTTACAAAAAAAATGTCGCTGGAAAGAGTCAAGAAATATCTCCAGTGTTATGATGCGAATCCCTGAGGAAACTATTTTGTGACCTCCTAAGTTGATCGAGGTCGTGCAATGATCATTTTGTGCGGCTGTTTTCAGTGACAGACACAGATAGACCTGAGGACTAAGTTCTTTTCGTTTCACATGCCTCTCATTTAGTTGATAGTTGATTTACTGTTCATTAGTTTCTCCAGTTTTAATACATTTTTTTGTCACCTCATTCGCTTCATTTCATGGATTTATGAATAATTCATATTGTGTTTTATAAATAATCTCGGCTCGGCATTTTCGTGCGAGCTATTCATAACCTTATTGAAAGCACACCTGAGAATTTCTTTTTTCATGTTGGATGTTTAAAGCGTCCCTTTTTTCACTCACATTTGATGCACGTGTTAATGTTGAGTGCTTATTTGGCTTCCTTGGATTACAAGTGCTAAGTAGAGGTATTTTTAATGCCGTCTTTGAAGTGTTTATTCTATTTACACTAATGTTGGTTTTATCATCGTTCGATACATGTGTAATCTATTTGCACTTATCGCAGTCTACCAATTGTGCTAATTGTCTCATCGCTGTACTGCATTGTATTGCTGTTTGAGGACGTTTTTTGTTGTAGGAGTCTAAAAAAATCTCATGTTGTATAATTTGTTTTTCACCGCTATCAACGCCTAAGTGCCTACAGGTCCAGATTTTCACCTTTAATCGACATGATAAAATTTCAACTTATGGGCAAGGGCCTTACGAACACAGCGTATATTGAAAAATGTTTGAGTAAAATTGAATTATAACCTATGAGAGTTATTAAGCGTGATGTTTGCC